>JAQFZP010001188.1:0-21456 GCA_034695745.1 Geophilus truncorum | reverse complement strand
ATAGCGGCTGATATGTATGAGTTGATAGAAGTGATTGAAACGTGCAGTGTTTTTCTCAAGAAACAGTTACACTTTTCCAATTGCATAGGTGAGTATTGTGTGATGGGTTTGACCAGCTTGAAATTTTCGTCGAAGGGTACAAAAAAAAATGTCTAAAAATTTCTGCAGATTTTAGATTTTTTTATCATAAAATTCTCCAGGAATTTTTGAACATCAAAAATTAATAATCTCGAAAAATCTATGCGAATTAATCGTGAAAAATGTGTATATTTTTGTAAATCTTTTAATAGAATTTTGACTAATTTTGAAATATCTTAACAAATCGAAATCTCGTTGACAGCATTTGAGTTTGTTCGAGATTTGTGGGATTTATAAAATCTGTGAAGTTTTTCAGAGAGTTTACAGATTTCCCAAAATACATCAAACTTTTTTTTTTTTTTATGGAATTTTAAATTTTGACAGATTTTATGGGTTTTTGGAGGATTTTTTTGACCAAAGATTTGCAGCGATTTGACGAGATTTTTAAGATTTTTTTTACTTGTGGACAAGATTTTTGAGCTTGTGGGACCCTCGAGTTTTATGGGGTTTTAATGACGTCATAATTCGAATCGAATGTGAAAATACATGAGAAATGTGTAATTTTATTAAATTGAAATTCGTATAATATCCCATACTTAAATATTTACATTTTTTTGGATTTTTGCATTTCGAGTTTTCGATTTTATTTGAATTTTCCAAAAAACATTTTTCGACTTTCCATTTCCAGGAATCCACCAATTCGCCGAAACCCACGCGTGCCGGAACCTGAAAACAGTGTCTGAGAACTTCATCAACCAAAACTTCCTCAAAGTCTCAAAAGAGGAGGAATTCCTCGACCTCCCTCTGCCGAGAGCCAAACAAATCCTCAACAGCGACGAACTGCAAGTCGACGAGGAATTCCAGGTCTTCGAATCAGCTCTGAGTTGGATCTTCCACGACTTGATCTCCCGCAGAAAACTCATCTACCAAATCCTCCAGGAAATCCGAATCCCTCTAATCCCCAAATCCACCCTGAAAAAATACATTCGAAGATGCGCGGATCTCAGTTTAAAAATAGCCCTGACAAAACTAGTCGATGATATCTCATCCAAAAGAGCTCCGCCGGGAACCCAGATCCAACCCAGAGCTTTCGGTCGGAAGAGGATCATGGTGATCGGCGGATATAATCGAGAAATCGGACAACGATGGAGCGAAAGTTGCACTTTAAACAAAGTCGAATCCTACCACGTTCCTAAAAACGAGTGGAAAAGTCTGAGATGTATGCATCTAGCCAGAAGTGGGCACGGGGCGGCGCTGCTTAACGGGAAAATCTACGTTGTGGGTGGCGAAAGCGACGATTCGCGGATCTTCTCTCAAGGCGAAGTTTACGATCCAGCGGAAGAGAGATGGGAGTTGATCCCGAACATGATCAAACCCAGAACTCTCTTGGCGGTGTGCGCGTTCGAGGGACTCATTTTCGCGTTCGGCGGCTGGATCGGGAGCAATCTCGGAAACTCCATCGAATCTTACGACCCAGATTCGAAGACGTGGACGGAAAAAGGAGTTCTAGAAACTCCTCGATGCGCCGCTGGGATCGCTGTTTACGAGGGACTTATTTATCTCGTTGGCGGATTGTCCGATTTACTCAGCGAAGTTGACTCGTTCGAATGTTACAATCCCGTGAATCAAACGTGGAGAAAGTTGCCCAAAATGTGTACCACGAGAGCGTACGTGGGAGTTGCAGTTCTCGGGGGATATTTGTACGCCATAGGTGGCGCTAGTGGAGCGGAGAAAGGGGTTAACAGTGTTGAAAGGTTTTGTTTCAGCGACGGCAAGTGGGAAGTTCTTCCGCCGATGAGTAGAGCACGGGTTTCCCCGTGTGTTGCCGTGGTGGATGGGTTTATTTACGTCATGGGTGGGAGGACATCTAGCGATGAGTTTTCGCCCGCAACTACGTTGAGCGAGATCGAGAGGTTCGATCCGAAGGTTCACAAGTGGAGTTCGGTGGGGAAGATGAATGTTAGTTGTTGTGATTCGGTTGTTGTTGTTATATGAGAGTAAATTATTCAGTGATGGGGGTTGATTTTGAAATAAAAATGTAATTTTTATTTTAAATGTAATTTTTGGTGCGAGTTATTTTCGATGAGTTGGAGGTAAGTGAATGACGGTAGCAAGAAGATTGATGAGTTTAAAATCGTGATGACTCGTGAGTCATGATAGAACTCGCAGCGCCATCTATCGGCTAAGAATTGGTGCAGCTGTTTGAATAATTTTTAAAAGTTGTAATTTACATACAGTAAAGTTATTACTTTCAGTATTAACAGTAGTATTTTTGCACTATGTGAGAAATACATTTTTACTTTTATTTTAAAATTCGAGCTTTGAAGCTAATGCTTTTTGGCGTGCGCAGATCTGTGCGCATTGGTTCTAAACAAAATAACAAGTTATCTGCTGAATAAAAAAAACGGCGGTGTTGTAGGGCGAGAAGAATAAACCACCATCAAAGAAACATCACAAAATCTATTCGGTAAATCGTAGAGATGCGTTTAGGAGAGTTTCAAATACTTTATTTTCAATTTTGCTCGCCAGATGTCGTCGCAAACTGTCAACAAACAAACATGGCATCCTTCGGCTGGAAGAGAAAAAGCTCAAAGGTGGCTAAAAACAAATTATTTGACCACGACTGCGATGCCAAGGACCATAACGAAGAACTAGATTGGCTACACCCACTTAAAAAACTGAAAACATCAACAGTAATTCCCTTAGAAGACGCGAAAAGTAAATCAAACCGCTTGAAAAATGAAGGAATAACATTAGCAGACAACGAAAGATACTGGGAAGCCGTGCAAAAATGGGACGAAGCCTTAAAACTACAACCACAAGACGAAACAATTCACGAAATGACATCACAAGTATTATTTACCATTATTTTTCAAAAATATAATTTTTTTTCTAATTTTTTAAATTTATTTCTAGGCTTAGCTCGTGTTGAACGAACTACTTCCGGCGGTGAAATCAGCTGAAAAGTGCGTTTTAATTAATCCAAAATGGTGGATCGGCCATCAGACTCTCGGCCGAGCATTTCTAGGGATTGGTGAAGTGAAAATGGCGATTCGTTGTTTCTCTAATGCTGTTTTTTTACAACCAGACGTTAGGGAATTGTGGGAAGATGACTTGAATTGGGCGTGCGATTTGCTTCGACAACACGATTGGATGACGTCATCTGATAACAGAAACTCAGGGAATGTTGAATTGATCGATTTAGATGAGGAAAGTGTGGGTAAAACAGTTGTTAAATGGACTCCTTGTGTGAATTTTGACGTAAAAGAAAAAAAAGTAGATGTGAAATCGAGAAAATGGGTGCAGTTAAGGTATTAAGTGTATTTTGTTGTTTATTTAAATTCTGTGCTCGCAGTTATATTTCAACGCCTTTCTGAAAAAAAAAATAAAAATAAAGAAACATTAAATAATTTATTAAACTGATTTTTTTTTTGTTGTTGTTTGTTGTTAATTTTACAGTATCAATTGCATTTAACGCGTCGATTGAAACGTTATTTCCATTTAATTTTAGTTGAATTAAGATTTCTAGTCATTTTAACATTTAGTCAGTTTTGAAGTAAAGTAAAACAAGTTTTTTTTAGTATCAAATTAATCCGAAATCAATATTTGAAAATTCAGCGATTCTATAATTATACGAGTTCTACAAAATCAAAAATATATTTTATCAAGAAATTTCCGATTTTAAATCAAAAATTAATTTTTTTAAGAGTAAAGAAAAAAAGAAACAAAAAATAAATAAATAAATAAACAAAATATTCAATTCGAATTTTTTACTGACACAATTTCATTTGTGAAATAACTTCACACAAATGTTTATTTTTTTTTTTTTCTGTAAGTCAATCAAATTTCACAAACTTTTTTTTAACGCCAAAGATAACATTTTTATAACATTGGATATTTCTAATTAAATTAAAAAAAAAATTGATTTCTTTTCGATATTAGCTGTAGTAAATCGTGGATCCGTGACCACCAGTTGCACTTTTCCACCCCCTGTCCACTACTTGATGTGCACATCACCCATTTTCCACCCATTCATCCCCTATAACTACACCAACCCCCAAATTCCTAACACCAAACCTAAATCCTCACTATTTCCCACAATCCCATTACCTAAACTAAACCTAACCAAAGATGCAACGGTATCACATTTCTCCCCGAAATCCTACAACACTTTAAGAAAAGAAATCAATTACAAAATATAAAATTAATTAAAATAAAAAAATTCAAGTTTCAAATTATAAATAAAACAATAAATTCACTTTAAGTTCACATAACGATTAAAAAAAACTCGATGTCTCTCAATCTTCATCGATCCACGACCCGTGACCTTGTTGACACCGCAGCACTGAATTTCGAGTCCATAACGTTGTCAAAGTTCCGCTATAGTCCGATACAGTATGTTGAACGCGAAATTAAATTCCACAGATCCGCAATAACGAGTCTAAAACAGCTATCTTGGCACTTTTGGTCTATCACTTCCAGTCCGTTATTAATGAAATACATCTACAAAATAAAAATAATGAATAAAAATAATAAAAAAAAAAAAAAAAAAAAAAATTGCGAAAATACGATGGTCAGCTATATTTTTTTTCCCGATATCAATACGCAATTTTTCCAAATCAATACGCAATTTCTCCAAATCAATACGCAATTTACTCCAAATTTTAAATAAATAAATAAATAAATATTTATAATATTTATACCACCTCCTAAAAAAAAAATTAAAAAATTAACACAAATTCAATTAAAAAGAAAAGTAAATAATGCTTTATACCACCTCCTAAAATGAATTAAAAAAAAAATAAATTAAAAATTAACACAAATTCGATAAAAATAAATAAATAAATAAATAAAAATATAACACAAAAACCACCATAAACATCTAGTAAGCGAAGAAATATCCTAGAAAGCATTTGAAAAAAAATTATTTTTAAATTTTACCAAAAAAAATAAAATAAAATAAATAAAACCTGCTTTTTCCCGCCTCTATACTATACTTGTCCGATAAAGATGTCCGCCATGTTCATCATCACCCACCGAAACTAATAAATACAAAGAAAAAATCAACATAAATTCAAAAACGTAAGTAAATAAATAAATAAATCTTTATACTACCTTCTAAAATAAATTTAAAAAAAATCACAAATTAATACAAATTCAATGTTTCATTTTTAAATTTTACCAAAAAAACCTGCTTTTATAAAATAAATAAAACCTCCTTTTTCCCGCCTCTACACTTTGTCTGATAAAGATGTCCGCCATGTTCATCATCACCCAGACACTAAAAAATACAAAGAAAAAATCAACATAAATTCAAAAAAAGTAAATAAATAAATAAATCTTTATACTACCTCCTAAAAAAAAAAATAAAAATGTAATATTAAACACTCAAGCTACTCATAAGACCCATATTTCCTAACCAAATAAAAAACAACACTTTTACATCAAAAATTAAATCAAGTTGCTACATCGAAATATTGCAACTTGAGATTAATAATAAAAACTCCTACTTTTCGTTGTCTTCCGGGATGTTTTCGCAAGTGCCATGTTTGCTGTTGAGAAAAAAATAAACAATTTAGACGTTATCTCCCAGCCACTACCGAAAAAAGCTAAAACAAATCCTAACAGGGAATCTGGGACCGGGAAAAAGAGTCCCAGAGGAAGGCTGGGAAATCAAATAAAATAGAATTTAAATCCAAATGCCTTTCGCTGTCTTCGCACTTGCTAATCCTCATCTTTTTCGCAGAATTCAGCAATCTAAAAATATAAAAAAAAATAAAAAAAATTAAACAGTTGAAAAAATTAAAAACTTAAAAATCAAGATGGCGGATAAGGAAAATTCCATACAAAGGATTTTGCGGAAAACACAGTTTTTGTGCTTCTATTGGCTAAAAGTTGATTATTTTTTTTACTAAATTATTGTTAAATAGTGTAAAAGTTAATGAGTAAGTTAGAATATGAACAAAACTGGTGTTTCGAAATAATTTTGCAGTTGATTTTTCAAAAAACATCATAAAAATAAAAACGCCAACAGTGAACTCCTGGCGCATTCTGTTCATCGGTTGATATCCCATTACTAAATGTAAATTCATTAAAAAAAAGTGCTTAAATATCATCTATTTTGTTAATGTTTGAAAAAAATGATCAATTGTTACCAGTATCAAAATGCGCGCGAAAAGTTCCGACAACAAAGAAAAACTCAAAATAACGTTATTTTTTGGCGTTTTTCGATGACATCACTTCTTATTTATCCAATATTAATCGTTTTATAGTGTGAATTCTAATTTTTGTTGAAATAAATGACAACTTACCGTTTAACTGTTTGGAGCACGATGTGGCACGATGCACCTGCTGCGGTTGCCGATTCTGCAGTGAGGATGAGCGGCGAAAAAATCTCCCAAGATGCATCAATGGCGTTATAATTTATCTCTTTTGTCTATTAAATATGAATTTTATGACGTCATTATTATTTTGGTAACTAAGGTAACCAGAGTTTTTGATTTTTATGGCAAGCCGTTCTTGTTATATTGATATGTCTAATTCTATCACACTTATGTCTAATGTGCTTAATTGGGAAATATTAAGTGTAATTTCATATAAACATACGTGAAAGCAATTAGACATAAGTCTAAATCATATTGTATAGCCAGGAAAACAAAAAAGTTGTGTGTTTTTTCTGAATTTTGAATCAACTTTAAGTTATGTTATAAGATAAAAGACCCATACCGATACCGATACCCATTTTTACAGTAAAAATAAATTTATTTTAAACTTACGATTGGCATTCACATCAATAAAACTCGAGTCCACTTTAGGTGCCATGGTAAAGCAAGAAATTGACAGACGTGGTGGCTGTGGCTCTGCTCTGGGTCGCATCCGCCACTCGGCAAAAATTCCATGTTTGGACGTTAATCGGAAATCGGAATCAGAACGAATGAAGGGGTCGCCGACGTAACCCTCTCGCCAATGGACTGAATGGAGTAACAGTTTAAGAACTATGATTGTTGTTGTTCCGATTCTCCTTACCAAAAGGGTGAAGGTGAATTTAAAATATATTTCGGAAACATCGAGGTATGGTAATCCAAAACAATGGCCGTAAAATATTTATCTCATTGAGTGCATGTAAAATCAAATAATTCATTTCAGATTGTTAATTATTATTGTTATAAACAAATTTTATTTGTTTAATGAATTAATCATACAGTGGATTGCTGTTATCTTTAATAACGTTAGGAATTAAATATTTGAATGAACTGCTTTTGATGTTGCTTTGGGCGTGAAGAATTTTAAGGGGAATGATTTCTGCGTCACCGACCTGTTGATTGGTGCTCAAATTAAAATCCTCAGTTGCGACGTTGCATTTTCCTTCACAATGGGAAGCTTGAAAATGAATAAAATAAATATAAATGACTACAAATGGTGAAAAGTAATGTTCGAGCACGCAGTTGGGAATTTTTGAATTAAAATATCTTGATAATTCAAAAATTTGCACACGGTTCGAGTCATCCACTGTATGAGAGCAACATCGACTTTTGAATTTCAATGTTAAACTGGCAAAACAATTTAGTCTTAAAAGTTTTTTCTGATTTACTCACCAATTATATTGGTTTTGCTAGTTTCAACATTAGAAATATTAGGCCTACAATTCCACACACTTCTCGTTGCTGGTTCTATAGAATTAAATTTTAAAACTGTTTTTAAAAATTAAAACCCGATTTTAATATTTATCCAAAAACACAAAATGAATGTTAAAACTTACTAATAAATGATGGAGTTGAAAGAGTATATAAAATAGGATTAATGGCTGCGTTTAATGGCAAGACGAAAACAGCAATCCAAGCAAATACCTAGTTAAAAATATTTTTAATAAAAAATCAACAAAGTAATTATCTATTCCTTACCTGAGGTGGAATAACTACTTTTGACAGTGACATAAAGCCAAGGATAATGATAGGCATCCAACAACAAAAATCAGTAAATACAATAAGAGACATTCTTCTTGCTATTGTTTTATCCCATTTAGTTTCCTGAGTGCGAAATGATTTTTGACTATTTTTTGCCACTAGAAACATCCAGAGGTACGCAGCAGAGATGATGGTGAAGGAGAGTAAGTTCAAAACTATAAAAATAAAAACCGAATATTCCCATCCGTTTGGTTTCTCTGCGGTGATGTGCAAAGCAAGACAAACTCCCGATCTAAAGCAAGTAGGATTTTATCAGGTTTTGCTCAATCCTTAAACCGGAAATTAGAAATAAGACAAATGAGCATTGAACTGAGTTTGAGCTTCCCTGCAGTGCTTAAAATACTTTTTCTTTTTTACAGCAAAAAAAAAAAAAAAATCTCATGCTCAAACAATACTGATTTATCTTAGTCATTTGAAGCACAAATTTTACCGTCCATAGAAATATTTAAAATATTCCATGTGCAAAAGTGGAAGACCAGCTAAAATAACCACAACAATCCATAAAGTAATTACGACTATCCTTGTATGACTCATTTGCAGTTGTTGGAAGTGAAATGGGAATGCAATACCAATAAAACGATGAAGGGTAATAACTGGAACAATAATAAATAAAATATTCAGTGACTATTGAAACCGAAGTCAAATATTATACGCACTTGTAAGAGTGAAAACTGATAATTCGCTTGAAAATGTGGAAATAAAACCGGCAAATTGACACAACATGCTCGTTCTCCACAATGAATCATATATAAAGTAAACTCCTCGATATTTAGCATCAATGGCAGCGATAATTAAGAGATAAATTCCCATACACATATCTGCTATGGCTAAGTTCGTAATAAGGAATGAATGAATCTGAAAAGCAAGCTCGGGTGTCATTACAAATATATTACTGATTATTTAATTTATAGAATACTCGAAAGTTTATTCTGTAAATTAAGCGCCAGATGATAACTAAGATGTTGCCAATGAAAGCAATAAATCCTAAAATCCAAACGCAAATTCTTAGGACTAAATTAGACATGAGATCTTCACATGATGAAAATTCGTCTGCTTGAGGGAGACAATGTTGGGTGTGGCGTGCTAAGCAGCAAAACCGAAATTCGTCTGTCATTCTAAAATAATAATAAAACTGATGTAGTATTTTTATTTATTAAAAAACTATTTATAAGTCCGATTTAGGTAAACAAATTTTTTTTTAATACCTAATTTGAAATCATTTGCATTTACAATAGAGAAGGATTAAAGGTAAGATTAATATGCAAATTGAACTTATAAACAAAAGCACCAACGTTTTTTATTTCTCACTTACAAATGCTGTAAGTCTATTAATCCAAGAAAGACGTTTAAGCCCATTATTTTTATACGATTTATAGATAAATCCCTAGATTTAAGTTAAAAAAAAAACCGAATTAAAGTAATTTCCAATATTAATAGCTAAAAATAACTTGAAATAAATCCGTACAGTGAAATCAGTTTCGGTAAGCCATTGAAGGTAGCGTCAGACAGATACAATATGTAGTTATGAGATAGATTTCTGTTAAAAGTAATAAAATTATTACGAAATAAAAAGAGCGACTAAAGATCATTTTCCTTTAAATTTAAAATAAATATATTTTACAAAACCTAAAAAGTCAAAAGAAACATGTAATTCTATTATTGCTTTAGTTTTTTTTTTTTTTTCTTGCGACGTCAATAAAAAGAAAATATTTGGCCAACCACTGCAGGGAAGTAAAGAGGCAGCAACGCTGCTCACGTATCCTTTAAAATGACTTGACCACACAAAAGATTAAAGTAAACAAATATGTTTTGATTCTAAATTGACTTTAATCTCACATCTTTTATAAAAATATTCAATTCGAATCAATATTTTCTGGATACTAAAATGATGCAGTAATGACGAATCCGTTTAAATAAATAAATAAATGAAATAAAATAAAAAGTATACTTACAGCTTTAAAAGATTTCTCAATCCTATAAACGCATGTTTAGATATGTTTACTAATTGCTGATTGCTGAGATCCCTGGAATATAAAAAAATGTCGAAATATAATTCACAGAATTGGAATTATAATAAGCCTTACAGAGATTTTAGGGATGATAATCCATAAAATGACATCGCCTCAAGCGACTTTATCTTGTTATTTTTTATGTTCCTTTAAAAAAAAAAGAAAAAAGAAATCAGATTTAAGTACAGTTATAACTAATCAGATAAAGTCGTGGAAGAACTGAACCTAATGCTTACAGAGTAGCAACATTTGATAATCCAAAAAAAGATCCGTTACGAATTTTCTCGATGTTATTATCTTGTAAATATCTAAAAAGTCAGAAGACATTCGCTTTAAACACTAATCAGTGTAAAACAAAAGATCAACTTACAAAATCCTCAACCTCCACAAATATTTAAAAGTGCGAGGCCAAATTATCTGAATGCTATTATTACTCAAATCTCTAGAAGCAAAAATGAAAAAAAAAACAAACATGTGCAAAACTGCAAATTGCACTCTACTCTGCGGCGAGATCACACATTTTTTCTCTCAAGGCATTACATTTTCTTTTATTTTCGTAGTTTTTACTTAGCTATAAACTTATTTAAAAAGCACACTAATGGCTAAATCTATTTATTTCTAAAAGTCAGAAATAATACTCACAAAAGATGAATTCTGTCCAATTCTTGAAACATTAATTCATTTAAGTTATTGCTAAGTTGGTTTCCAGTAAAAACACTTCAAGTAGTAGAGAGGACAGAGTAGAAAAACATAAAATAACATCATTTTTTTTTTACTGTTACTTACAATTTCGAAATTTCTTTTTCTATGTCACTGGGAAGGTTTTTTAAACCAATATTTGTACAGTTGATGGTAATGTCTCTGCATTCGCATTGTTTTTCACTTGAACATTGAAAAGCTTTATATAAAATAAGACAAAATATTAACTATGAAATAAAAATAAAACAAACATTAAAAATTAAATAATTTTCTTGATCATATCGGTAATAATGTAATAATGTAAAATATTAAAATTTTATTTTACTACCGTTTGATCTTGTTTATGATACCGATATACCATATCAATTAAACCGTGCCAATTTTTTTGTATTTAATTTGCCTCAAAGTCAAAATCTCAATTCTCAGTATAAATAAAAACAATTTAAGATGCCAACACTTACGACATCCGATTTCATCATTCCATGACCCCCAGCAGTCGACTTGACCGTTGCACACGCGTGACTTATGAATGCAGAAGCTGTTTAGACACTTGTGCAAATATTCAGAGCATTCCCAATTTCCTTAAAAAAAAAAAAAAATCCAAAACTCGCTCGATTTAACATCAGATTAAATACAGACAACATTTAACATACGACAATTAAGCAAATGCGATCCATCAGCACATCCGGAGTGATTATCTCCAGTCTCGTAACAAACGAGTTCATTTGGTATACATTGACCATTGTGACATTGAAATTCGGTATCGACACACTTTCTTAAAACAGGTCCTTTAAAATACAAGTAAAGGATAATCAATTTCGACAACAGAAGGAGATTTATGGCCGTTTACCGCATCCTGCTTCGTCCGATGCATCCGGACAATCAATATGAAAATCGCAGTGCCAAGTGCTTGGTACGCATTGGCCCGTTAGGCATTGATGAAATCCCAGTGGACATTTCATTGAATCTAACACAAAATTATAATTACTTAGTTATTACTACCGTAGGGTAGTTAGAATTTTAAGAGTTCGTGTTAATCTGTCATAAACATAAACACGTGTAACTTTGCATTAAATTCTCTCGCACTGAACATCCAAATTAATTTTTTTTGACATGTACTTTATGGATTATCAAGAAATTTTAATCCAAAATTACACATGTTTATATAATGAGTTATTACGGCAATAAATTTCGTCACTGCGATCATAACAATCGTAAGCAGCATCACATTGTAATTCTTTTTTGATACACTGACCGTTCGAACACCTAAACTCATCATCAGAACATAAAGAAAAGTCTAAAAAATAACAAGAAAAACCAAGTCGTCAGATCGCAAAAACAAGACAAATTAAATTGCTTCTAACAAAAACCTGTAGAAAAAAGAAATTAATTTCATTTCATCTGTACTGTTACTTACGACAATCTCTTTCATCCGAACCATCGGCACAGTCTTTAACAAAGTCACATAGGACAAAGTCAGGAAAACAACGTCCGTCTCCACACAGTATACTGTCGTGAGTGCAATTTGACCATTCTTTGTTTGACCAAGCTAAGCACAAAAATCAATAATAAAAAAAAAAAAATCACTTGTAATTCTTATTCCTCGAGTTGCACTGAATTCGATACCTACTGCAACCGAATTCGTCCGTACTTTCGCCATTACTCTGACAATCGTTATTTCCATTGCATATAAAAGCTCTGTGAATGCATCGATTTGTTTTTGGACACAAATATGTTAAATTCGAATCACACAATGGAATATCTGGAACGAAAATTTACATGAGAAAATGCAAATCCATCACATTAATTTGCGTTGGCTATTTATAAAATGGAAACTTGTTAAGTTAAACGCTTGATGCATAAACATCAACAATTAATTAGGCAGCCAACCTCAGGCGATAAAATCAATTATTTGAAACGTGATCAGCTGTTTAGTGGTTAGTAAAGCATCAAAGTGAGTCAATTAACTCGACAGCCTTCAATTAAAGCACCTATCATCAGTAAATTGAGAAACGAATTTTTTTCTTACTATTGATGATTTCGTAATGGCCTTGACAGTTTTTTTCATCTTCACACGTGTCCGCGCAATCGCAAATCATGTCGCAAATATTAGCTAATTTTATGCATCGCGAGTTGGAGCATTGGAACTCGTCAATAGTACAATTCCTGCCTGTGAATGACCAGATGTTTAAAATAAATATCGGACAGTTTTCCTATAAATTAAAGTGTTAACAATTTAATTCGTCTGCGTGATTTTCTTTACAATCCGGCCACTCGTCGCACCAAAAGTACCGGTGAATAAAAGACTGATCAGAGCATCGAACGTGATCACCTGTATTAAAAAAAAAAAAAAAAAAAAAAAAGATTAAACTAAAACGCGGTTGTAATGAAAGAAAATTGTGCAGTGGACTGTAATCTCTTGATTTGCTTAAGCGGTAAACATGAGAGAACAAACCAAATATACCGTAGATCTAATTAACACTACTTTGAGTATTTTTTTAAAAACAAATTCTCAATGTCCCTAACGCTATCTATCGCCGCACACCCACAGATCAGAATGGGTTTTCTCGAATTCGATCAACCATCAACCGAAATTACTCGTTAAAATATTCAATTACATTACATCTTATCAGTAAAAAGAGAAAAATTAGTACTGAAGTAATAATTCAAAACTGTAATTCAAAACTGTGGAAAAAAATTAAAAATCTTAAAAAAAAAAAAAAAAAAAAAAAAAAAACATTATGAAAAGATTGGTTAATTAATTATACGGTACCCTAAGTGTTTATTCAATTCTCAAACAACTTCCATTAATTTTAAAGTACGGCAAGTCAACTATAACCACTCACAAGTTTTTGCCATTTTCTTTTCTTTTCCCAACTTAAGCAAACAATTAGTCAGATGTTCTTAATGATAATTGAAGTGTACTCACGTTCAAGATCGCATTGATATTCGTCGCTTCTATCAAGACAATTGATATTTCCGTCACACAAGAGAGCAGCTTGAATGCACTGACCGTTATTACAAGTGAATTCACCAAACCAACACGCTCGATGCACTTCAGATAATAAGTAGGTATAGCATTAAAAAAATCATTAAAGGTAGGTTGTTGATGTTTACATTTTGCAACATCTAACTTTAGTTATTCAAGCAGAAAATGCCTTAAAAGTATTTAACACTTACAACAGTTTTGCTCGTCAGAATTATCCCCACAATCATCGACAAAATCACAAACTTTATCTCCCGGTACGCAAAAGTGATTATTGCATTTGAAGTGAGTGTATGGACATGTAAAAGTTTCTTCAAAAGAAAAATGAAAGAATAAGACAATACTGTATTTCTATACTATTCTCTCAGCCAAACCAAATAAAATTGGATGTGGGATGAAGGAGGTCGTTGCAAATCTTCTTAGTTTTGTTGACGAACTTCTATTCAATGTACTTACATGTTAAAGTTGAAATAAATGAGCATTGAGTTTATTTCACTTTTTCATTGTTAAATTCAGAAAAAACACGTTAAGTTGAGATTAAAAGACAAGAGATCAACAAAATAATCTCCAACTACTATAATCAAATTTACCGCATGTAGATAAATTAAATTTAAAGTTGAACAACCAATCATCTCAAAAGCAATCAACTGAGAATACAATGTCGAACGTGTGTTAGATTTAAAGTAAGTTTAAACCAACGATAAACCGGCGGCTATTGTTTTCTGTACTACAAAAGAAAATCTCGTTAGCAGCACCTACCACAGTCGTGCTCATCTGACCCATCCGTACAATCTTGATTAGTATCGCATCGCAAAATTGCATCAATGCACGTTGCATTGCACAGAAATTCATTTGGCAAGCAACCTAAAAGAAAGAACACGGGCACAATAAATTCAAATGCACAAGTGTGCGAAATTTGCACATCCAAATAGAAAATAGATTGACTTGAGAAGAAGGATAAATTGAATTAAAAACGTACCACAATCCCATACAGATTCGTCTTTGCCGTTAGCGCAATCGGCTATTCCATTGCACTTCATAATCACTGGAATGCATTCACTTTCCTCGCAGAAAAAGTGATCGTTCGGGCAAAGATCGAACTCGCTCGAGTTATTCGACACCAAGACATTAGCACCAATTTCTAAAACAGTAATTAAATGAAATATGGGTTTAGGAGTGTTCTTCATGAAAAGTCAATTCATTTTATTTTTAGGGTTAAATGGTGTAATTAATTCTGATGTAAAATGTAAGTGGCTGTGACAGATTTTCGATCAATACCTACTGTGAAAAGAATGGCACTTGCAACTGGTAAATTATCCTGTACAAATGACCTGATTAATCTGCTTGTGGGCAATGCGCTTTAACTGCCAGTCGAAGTCAGGATTAAAACATCTGACTAAGAGCTCACGACAGAAGTGGAAAGTTTAACCGAATTGCAGATAAAAGTAAAATTTTGTTTAATTCTTTTATTTCAAGTTGCAAAATATTATTTAAAAAAATCATCTTATTTCAACTGATTATGCATTACAGAATTCAATTTCCATCATAATGCTTCAAGAATTTTTATTAAAAACGGTGAGAAAATATGTTTAAAAGCTGAGCAACTAAACAGAATGTACTTTTCTTTACTTTTCTTTACGAATGAGAAATGAGAGATACATTTTTGAGATCCCAGGTTAGAAAGATTACAAAAAGCACTTCTTCTTGATTATACAAAGTTACACAAAAAAATATTCTGTGATTAAACTCTTAAGCAAGGACGTGGCAATGATCAATCACAAGTTTGTAATGCGTGTGAAAGGGATCCAATTAAAATTTTGTGAAACGTGGTTACATATACCTGTAAGGCAAAACACCATAAGTCAAAGCATAAAATACCAGACCAAAAACCACCAAACAGCACGTTCAACAAAAAATCAATTTCTTTTTCTAGTTTCATACACTATTTAATTTTTTACGGTACCGTATTGATTTTAATTCCTAATGATTTGAAACCTGTCAAAACCATTACAAATGGTTTCATTTTTTGCTATCAACTAATCTTTTTTGATTGTATCCGATCTCCTCGTTTCATGTACCGTATTGATTATACCGACCAAAAAAAAAAGAAAATTAAAAATTCCCACAAAAACATAACCCACATGAAATTTCATGTAGTTCGTGTTGTTTGAAACATCTTAACCACACAATCTTAAATTATTTTTAATTTATTTTCTTATAATGTTAAATGATTAAAAGGGTAAAAGTAAATTAAAAATTGAAAGAATTACTCATTTAATATGCTTTGCACCTCTGGGAAATAAATATTCACGATTAAATTTTCTAAATAGTACTACAGTATATACCGTAAGTGTACAACTATTAAAAAATCCTTAGTTGATAACAGAGGATAGTTGTTTTAAACGCTCACTTTTTGTCTGTTCACACATTCTCGTTCAAAAAACAATAAGCAACGTACCGTAATATAAACAGTTTGTTAAAGATGTAAAGTGTGGGTGATTGTAAATTGCAACTAATAAAACACAAAATAAAAAACTTAAAGTTAGGTAAGCATTCTTCATCTTAAGATATAGTACCTTTATTTATTATAAAAGTTATTTAAAATATTTGATTTAACTTCAATTCCTTTTTGTCTTTTATTTGCTCATTCCGATTGAGAGGTCGGCAATTGAAAAAATTACAACTTGCGTCATCATAAAAAAAAAAAAAAAAAAAAATCGATATTAACATCATTACCAATTACCGTTAAATACGTATTATTGATTACTCAGTATCCCTACGTTTAACATTTAACCTTTAAGTTTTCACTTATTCCTTATTCTGCAGGTTAAGAATATTGTTTGTGTATTCTTTGTGGTAAGTTACTCCCAAGTGTCATTGAAATTTGCGATTTACTCGCGCACGAAGGGCTACGCTGACATGCTGACAAGTCTTGTACCGTATATCACAAGACCGATAAAATGGACCCATTCTTCCAAAATGTTGTAGTTAAAGACATGTTTTACACTGTTGCGTATTATATATACCCTATTTAAAAATTCTACGTAATTGCAAATGCCTAATCACAGTAGTTACTTTACATATTATAACTATAGTAAATGTTGTTTTAGAGTTTCGGTAAAGAGTAATTAACTTGTAAATTAACCATTAACAAAAATAACATTTACTCTGTATTTTTATTTAATTTAGCATAAGACTAACCGAAAAATTTTAATTTACACAACTTCATTGCAACAATAATATTCAAAGATTTACGTATTTAAACTCTTAACAGATTGGCTGCTTTCTGAATAATTTATTTAAAACATTCATTCCGCTCCACGGAATTGAATTTTTCCAACTCTTTAAGAATTTTAGATTCTTAAAAATAAATATTTTACCGATCACTGAAAAAAAAATTTAAATTGATCCCACTCAAGCATCGCTAAAGAATTAAATTCACAAGAAAAATCTGCATTTCAATACTTTCCGAAGAAATAAGAACAAGCAAATACAATCAAAATTAGCGTATTCGATCGTATTGCAAAGCAATTCAATAAAGCTGGAGCAGTTATTACATTTAATTTTAAAAACTTTTACTTTCTTGAAACTGCGGTTTGTTCTTATTGATATATTACACATCATAAAATTAATTTTTGTTTTATTTGTGAACTAAACAAAAATGGAGAATTTCAATATAGCTCAATTAAACACATCAATTCCACTTTAAAATTTCTATATACACAATACTCTTTTTTCCCGCTTCGTCAAACTCTTAATTAATTTAAAGGAAATTAAATCCGCAAACAAAAGGAGTAATAATGCCTCAATCAAAACCAATTTTACCTCTATACTTATTTTTTCTTAATTATTCCTTTTAAAACGTGTCTCAAATCGCACAATTTATCATAAACAATTAAATTCCGCTTACCTGTTGTTAAATCAATTATTTCAAATAAAATCCAGATGATGGGATGGTTGAAAAGCATCACTCGCGTGCGAGGATTTACTTCCCAGGAAGCGGCACAGATGCTGCTCAGCGTGTATTGAACAGGTTGAATTGAGATAATGCTGTGTCTGTGTGCTAGGAGGCTATTTTACTGTCGTTTGAACTTTCTACTCACAGGTGGCAATCACAATCAGTCATTTTTACGAGCTTCGTTTTTTTTTCTCAAGTGGTCAGTGGTCAGTGGTCACTCTGAAATTGAACAAACTTCAATTACATTAAGTGTAATTCTTTTTTAAAGTCCCAAAAATACTGTAAAAAATAAACTTTACAGTAGCTTGTTTGAAACAAGTGTTAAATAGTAATAGAATTTGACTGCTTTTTGATTAGGTATAAATTATTCTTTGAGGTACTCAAAAAATCTAGTCGACAAAGCACTTAAAAAACATGATAGCGTTAGAATAAGGTACTTCATTGACATTCGATAAACAAAAGAAGAAAAACATGTTTCTTGCTTTCACTTGCGAGAACTTGAGACGACACTTCCCAATAGTGGTGTGATTAAGATTACAGAGGGGTTAAATTAGTGATTTGGTTGTTTTCAAATTTAATTTGATTTTCTCATGAGGCCACCTAAAGCTCAAGAAATAATCAAATACTTGTGGCACTGGATGCTTAGAATTCCACTTCTCATTCAACGGTCACTAGGATACCACAATAACAATTTGCTCCAAGACCACCAAGAAAGATATTAATGACTAAAATGTTGAAATGAAATTTTTCCTTGCTACAACTGTAAAGTGGTTATATTTTAACTAATGTTTTATTTATTTTTATTTATTTTACTTATAAATTTTTTATTTATTTTATATGTTGTTATTCCATTTATTTACAGTATTTATCATTTATCATTTTTAATAAAATCAATCTTTAATTTATTCATCCGTCATCAATAAGTATCATCGTTTATCTCTCAGTAGGAGTCTTTAAGCTCATAATCTGAAACAATTCTTCTGCTTTTTAGTTTCAATGGAATTCGATTAATATTACTAGCTTAATGGAAAATCCATAACTTCACAGACCACTATAAATATGGTACATTTCCAGTTATCACTGTCAAAACAACTTTTATCTTCTTACTATATTTATAAGCTAAAATCAGGTGAGTTTCTGTTAAAACGTTAAACGTTGACATCTTTTAACTATTTATTTCTCGTTTTAGAAATGCATCGTAGCATCTTTCTCCTAACGATCTTGCTTGTTTTTTCATTAGTAAGCTGCTTAGCTTACGAGAACCCTCGTGAGAAGGTAATTATTGCCTTAAGAATGTCAAAAGTAATTTAAGACATATTTTTCTAACTTCAGAATCTTGAAAAACGAGCAGCACAAGGTGGTATAACATGCAATTTGCCATTTGGGCAATGGTCTGGGTTTAGTAGCGTTGTTATATGCAAAATAAGATGCAGAAATCCCCGTGCTCTCTGCATAAATGGAGTTTGCAACTGTAGTGGAAGATTAGGATAATTACGAGATTCAAATATCTTGTATAGAAAACATTTTCATTCATAGCTCTACATCAAAAATATACTGTAAATTGTAATTGCTAGTAAATGAGAAATTCCGATATTCAATGTAGGTTTTTAAATTGCAAAGTAAGTAATCCGAAGTCACAAATTACTGCTTATATGCATAATGTAAAGTTTTTTGTAAAGTATGTAAGTCAATATTTTATAAATTCTTAATTTGAAAAATGTTAAGCTTAATTGCCTTATACAGTACCAGAAACAAACAAAACAAAACAAAACAAACAACAAACAAACAAAATAAATAAATATAAAAATAAAAATAAAAAAGTAAAATACCGTACAATACCTTTTCTGCAAATAACTTGTGTGGAGATATTTCTCATTCGCGATTCTTCACCATTAAAACTCAATCCTATGTCTTAAAAAAGATATCGTAAGTGAATTAAAAATTCTCTCTCTTCATTCTCATCATCATTTTAAATACCTGCCTGCCTTGTGATCACGAAATCTGATGAAAGTAATTTAAGATCCCTAAAAATTCCTGTTAAAAATTACCAGTTTTACAAATAATTGATGCAGGAAAAAAGTTCCAAAAAACCATAACTTAAACAGATCATATATAAAAAAAAAAATTACATTTTTATTGCGCCACATTAATTGGTCCACAATTATTCATATTCTTATCTTTTAATGCTAAAAGTTTTAACTTTGTTTTTTCTTGCATTTCATTTAATTCAGCAGCAAGTTGCATTGTATCACACATTGCATAAAGTTCTTCAAATTTTTCCCTCGCGGACTGCAGCAAAGCATTTTTCGCTACTTCTTCTTGTTGCAACTTCGTTCTTTCATCTCTCAAACTGTCATCTCCCACAATCCTCACATCAAACGCTTGTGGACAGTCCCCATCGTCAATCCAGAACTGAATGCTTACAAAATCAGTTCGATTAGTTTCACTTTTACTGATGTTATAACTTCTTTTTATATTGCAAATATCCTTTTTGGTGAGTAGATGTTTCCTCTTTTTAGGTGACGTCGTCTGTCTGACATCGTTCAATATTTCGTTACTGTTCACACCCATTTCAAGTTTTTTTGCTATTTCCAACTTCTCGACTTTGCTCAAACTTAAATGCTTCAATTCGTTTAATTCGTGTCCGCAGTGTGTTTTCACAAATTCCACCTCAATTTTTTGATCGACGTTAGTGAAAACAATAATTTTAGCCGGACACGATGCGTTCAGCTTCCTGGACCCTTGTGCCTTCAAAGCCCGTTGACCGTTTCCTCTGGGTTTGTAAATTCCGCTTCGGTTACAATAGTAAATAATCTTTTCCGAGCCGTCGTTGAAGTAAGAGGTCCCATACGCTTTAAAATAAGACGAGTTTGTTTCTTCCTCCATCGCCAATTTCCATTTGTCAAAATCTTGAAATTTATAAAATTTTTTTAATGAGTAAAAATAAATTTAAAATTATTTAATTACGTTATTACCGATTTTTGACACAAATATTTTGTGTTCAGTTTCAAGACTAATTCCGTGAACACTCGAAAGATGTTTATGAAGCTCAACTGATCTTGCACAGTTAAATTCAGTACACACAGGACATTTCATGTGTGCATTTGCAATGAGGTTTGAGGTGTCTTCTTTGTGAATGTTTCGAAGATGTCGTCTCATATTGCCCATCGTGGAAAATGTCCTGTTGCATAAAATGCATTTTAAACTTCCAGCAGAGAAATTTTCCTAGAAATACCAACAATAAAAAAATTATAAAACTTGTATAGAAACAACATAACAATATTTTAAACAATTATTTCCTTACATCAGATACAGATTCTTCTCCACAGTCAATTTCAAAAACAACTGCCGATTGTGAAGGGTCGTTTGTCATTTTAGAGATATTGGTGAATAAATATTGTGCTTCTGTAAAAAAAAAAAAAATAAACAAAAATGACTTTTGTGAGAGATTTTAAAGTTCGGATTTATAACAAGTTTTAGTTCATTTTAGCGAGTCTAAAAACAACGCAATGACATTAAAGTCATCACTAACTTACTTTATTTTACACAATTACCTTATTTCAAACAAAATTATACATTTAGGCGTTTTTTTCCCTATTTTTTGAGCAACCCCAGCTCTCGTGGTTGGACAGAAAGGATGAACCGGAAGTAGAACTGAACTGAACTGACGACTCGATATTCTTCTAACACAAGTACCGTAGTTCAATGAAAGTCACAGAATATAATTTTATTATCACTTTAAAATAAGATTTTCGTTAACAG
>JAQFZP010001187.1:0-21496 GCA_034695745.1 Geophilus truncorum | reverse complement strand
CGCCCTCTTCCCGTGTGTACTTTGCCGACCTTCCTCGCTTACTGCACGTGGTTACTGGTTAAGTGGCCAAAATAAAAGAAAATGGTTGTCGCGATCGGTTTCGAAGGCAGTGCAAACAAACTTGGTATCGGTATTGTCAAAGATGGAGTGGTTCTCTCAAACCCTCGACGAACCTATATAACACCACCCGGAGAAGGTAAAATAGCCGCGAACCTGCAAAGATTTAACTTGATACATTCTTGCTTGATCTTAAGTACTTACTAATGATCAATCTGTTTTCATAGGTTTTCTGCCACGAGATACTGCTGCCCATCATCAAGCAAACATCATAGCGGTATTAAAAGAAGCTTTACAAGAAGCTAATGTAAAGCCTTCTGAAATCGACGTCATCTGCTATACGAAAGGTAACGTTTGATTTCATTTAACAAAAAAATAATAATAAATTGCTGCTAAAACATACCAATTTGTATTTCAGGTCCTGGGATGGGCGCGCCACTCAATTCAGTCGCCATCGTTGTAAGAACTGTCGCACAATTATGGGGCAAACCAATAGTGGGAGTGAACCATTGCATTGGCCGTATGATTACTAAAAAAATTAATCTTCAAATAAAACTAATATTTTTTTTTAGATATTGAAATGGGCCGGCTGATTACTAAGGCTGAAAATCCTACCGTGTTGTACGTTAGCGGTGGAAATACACAAGTGATTTATAATTTAACTTAATTTAGTTACTTATTTATTAAAATTTCGTATTTCTGTACCGGCACTAGATTATTGCATTCAGTCAGGGACGGTATCAGATATTTGGTGAAACCATTGACATCGCGATTGGAAA
The DNA here is from genome assembly GCA_034695745.1 of Geophilus truncorum. Lineage (NCBI taxonomy): Eukaryota > Metazoa > Arthropoda > Chilopoda > Geophilomorpha > Geophilidae > Geophilus > Geophilus truncorum. The sequence continues at coordinate 20,660 of JAQFZP010001187.1, read as the reverse complement.
TTGTTTGGATAGGTTTGCGAGAGTTCTAAAGGTTTGTTTGGATTTGAAGTTAATCATACAATTGTAAATTATGTTTATCATTTATAATTTTGTTGTTGTTTATAGTTGTCTAACGATCCCAGTCCCGGGTACAATATCGAGAAAATGGCAGAAAAGTAAACATTTTTATTGTCGATTGACTATTTTAAATAAATTTTAAATAAATTTTAAATAAATTTTATTATTACAGGGGAAAAAAGTTTTTCCCTATACCGTACACGGTCAAGGGAATGGACGTTTCGTTTTCCGGTCTTTTGTCTTACATAGAGGTAATTTCAGTGTAGCTGCATGAATATTAAATTATAATAAAATCTAAATTAATTTTAGGAAAAGGCACCAAAATTGCTCAAATCGAAAGAGTACACAGCTGAGGACCTCTGCTTTTCTCTTCAGGAAACAATTTTCGCCATGCTTATTGAAACCACAGGTTAGTTCATTACAGATTTAAATTATAATTATCAAATAATTAAATTTTTTATCTTACAGAACGCGCCATGGCTCACTGTGGTTCAAGCGAGGTTCTTATTGTAGGAGGAGTCGGATGTAAGGATATCTTTACTTGTATCTCTACAAATATTTAGATATTGTTCTATTTAACAGGCAACTTACGACTCCAGGAGATGATGGGTAAAATGTGCGAAGAACGAGGTGCAAAATTATTCGCAACCGACGAAAGGTATGATTTTAAATTTCAATCAATCATAAAAATTACATATTTAAATATGTTAATTTCTAGGTTTTGCATTGATAACGGAGCTATGATTGCACAAGCGGGAGCATTAATGTTCAATTCAGGTCATACAACGCCGCTCGAAGAAACAACCTGTACTCAGCGGTATAGGACAGATGAAGTCGAAGTTACGTGGAGGAAATAATAACACGATAAATAAAAATTTCGTTATTTATTTATTAATCAATTAAAACCATTCTTTATTTGGCGAGACATACGAAAAAAAAAAATCTAAAAACTCGTACACACAGAACTTTGAGCTGCTACGAATTTCATTAAAAATATAAACCCACTGGAACTTGGCACAAAACCGACGGACAAAAATAATCCTACATTCTGTTCAATGGGAATCGTCGACGAATAGTTAATAAATTAATTAAGTAATTAAGGAACTCTTTAAGCACTATTTTCATTTTTAAAAAAAAAATCAAAAAATCACATCAGTCTGCAGCAGCCTTTTTTCTCGGACACCCCAACGACTTCCGTTGGTTCACTTTTGAATTTTTGTCGCGTTCTCGGAGATCCCGAGGGAATCACGTCGCTGCCTGGATTCATTTTAACGCCGTTTTGCCGATGCTCGTCCAGCGATTTTCCATCGGATATAATACTATTGGTTCTGTGTCGACGCTGTCGTTTGAGATCTGGTAATGTTCCCGTGCTTCCGGGACCACCATTTCCGTTGTGCTCAGCGCCTGTCGTCGTATTCAAGCTGACGTCTGCGTCAGTGTTTGTGCTGTGGTCTACTTTGAACTGTTTGCTCGCGTCCACTTCTTCGATTCCCCTCCTCTCGTTATTGTGATCGTTGTTTTTTCTGTGTTGACCGTTTTCGTGAAGTGTTTTACCGGGCGCTGCGTCGATTTCCATCATTTGTGCTGGTTGAACCGTATCATTGCTCAACGCTAGTATATTTGTGTCCGTTTGTGTTTCTGATTTGTTTTCGTTGGGTAATACAAGCGTAATATCATCGACGTTGATCACAGGTGGGCAGCCCATTTTGCCGGCATCTTGTTCTAACTTGTGACCTCCTTTCCGGTCATCAGGAATGTTCTAAGTAAACAAAAATGAAATGAAAAAAATTTATTTTGAAAAGTTATTGCAGATGAAACCTACTAATAATTTATCTTGTTGGTCGAGCCTCATCTTCGCTTCTTCTCGGGCTTCTTTCCATGATATTTGGCTTTTGTCTCGAAGACTTGTCCTTCTCACAGATTGACTGTGGGAAATCAAAAATAAATATTAAGTAATTAAAACTTATTGGATAACATGGCGTAATTAGATAACACAAACCTGCGAGTATTCTGACTTTGTGACCTCCGCAATTTGATTGGCTGTTGATTTGACCTGCGAAATTCCATTTCGCTTTTTAATTCCTGAATCCTCTTCTTCAAATCAAGGTCCTCGCATATATCTATAAAACCAACAATTAACAACTCAAACAAAATTCCCAAAAATTATGAATGGCCTATAAAAATACCAAAAGGTGTTTCTCCATTTTTCGTACAGGCATTTAAATCAGCACCATGATATGCCAACAACTCAACAATATCCGGCTATAAATAAAAAATCAAATTAAAATATCTTGTTTACAAAACAAAACCGAACTCTTACATGACCCCAGCAAGCAGCAGCGTGGATTGGTTGCCAACTGTCACTATCAGAACAATTTAAATTGGCTCCATTTTCCAATAAAAACTCCACAACACTTGTGTAACCATTGGCAGCAGCTATGTGCAGCTAAACAGAATGAAAAAAACAAAAAACGAAAACACTCTATTTTAGACTTCAATTTCCTCTTAACACCAAAATTAAATTCGCACTACTCACATGCGTGATTCCTTGCTCCTCGACGACATCGACCCCTGATTTATTATTGTAATATTCCTTAAGGTCTTTCAACATTTGCACCTCGGTAGCTGACCTCGTGTCGTCAATTACTTGTTGAGTGACCCCTGAGAATTAGATTATTTATTACACCTATTTTTCACGCACAGTAACCAATTATTGACTACGACACCAGTACCTCTTTTAGCCATTTCTGACTCGATATAGTCGAGTGTTTTTTCGTCTTCGCAGATGTCGTATGGCATGTTGCCGTCGGCGTTAACTGCCAATAAATTCGCTCCTCTGTAAAAAGCAGATGACAGCGCAAATAAGAAATAAATTAAATTAAATTAATTAACCTAGATTTTTTTAATGAGAAAAATGTCGCACTTACTTATTGATTAGGTATTTGGCAAGATTTAAATGACCACATGTGGCAGCTGCGTGTAAAGGAGTCCACTTTTCACTGTCCTCTGCGTTTATGTTAGCACCAAATTCAAGAAGAACTTTCATCATCTCTTCGCTATCGTCAATGCAGCACTAAATAAAGTAAAAGTTGCTTGATTAAAACAGTAAATACAAGTTTTAGCAAAAGCGGAGATGAAACGTCGGCAAAATATCGATTTTGCATAATTTAATAAAATTCATTGTCACCACAAAAGAATTTTCCGACTCCTTAAATTTTAAATTTTTGTCTGTCGACTTTTATTCGATTAGAGATCAGGGAACAAGTGACAAACACGTTAATTATGCAAGCAAAATTTAACGTTTTATAAATGAATTTTTTTTTGTAAGTATTTAACTTTAAATACAAAATTTAGCAATAATTTCTTTAAATCACCACATCCGGAAATAAGCCATTTATGGGTAAGACTACAAGGCTACTGTGATGAAATAAGTGTTTAGTTACACTGTTTTCAGCCGTAACTTATTTGTCCTCATTGTATTCGCGACTCACGGTCACGCCCAATTAGGTACCGGTAACTTAATTTTCTAATTGTCCCGATCAATAATTAAATGACTATTATGTAAAGAATAACTAATAATATTATTAAGTGATAACTGTTGAATTTTTTAAAATCAAATTGTAAACAATATTAATATCAGAGTGTGACCCGTTACTGAAATTGAAATCAATTGACCTGATGAAGCGCGGTGAGTCCATCCTCGTTGGTCGAATCGGGGTTGACTCCATTTAAGAGTAATCTTCGAACTGGAAAAAGGAAAAAAAAAAATAAACAAAATCATCTCATGCGAGAAAGAGAAAAATTGAAACAATTGAAGGAAAAAAATATCATTCTGAATCAACAGCTAACAGCAAAGAGGGAAATAAAAACCGGATAAAAGAACATTATTTCTAGATTTATCACGCATTCCAATTGGTATTTGATTTGCGACACGCGCTTCAAATTATGACTCCGGGTTCTGTATGTCTCGGTGATTTGTCTGTACTGACAACAACATCTGGAGCACAATACAATCCAAGTCGTTGGTATTTTTTCTTTCTTTTTTAATATTTTGTCATTTCTTAGCCACGTCGTAATAAAATAAATAAAATAAATAAAAAAAAAAAAATAAAAAAAAAATACATTATTTTTTATAAATATAAAACATTGCTTAACACTAAAGTTTCATGTATAGCAACATGTAATGTAATTACTGTAATGGAGATGCGCTATAATAAAAAAAAGTTAACTTCATTTGACAATATTTTGTTTGCATGAAAATACAATAGAATAATTTTAATTTATTTCCGTATTTTCACATTTGTATTTACTTTCAATTATTGCATGCACAAAAACATGCTTAATTTTGATGGAAATTTGACCTGATGTGAAGAAAAATGCTAAATTGTATATAAGTATTTGATCATGCATTATTAATGCGTGCCCGTTTGACTTTTCTTCTTCCGTATAGCAAAAAAAAAAAAAAACCCAAAAAAAACAATAAAAACAATATTAAAAAGATTCTGCTCTAGGCTTTTAAATTTTGTTTTAAAATTTTATAATTGTTTGTACAATACAAAACAGCGCCTGTCTCGCTTCAATACCAACCCTAAGTTTTTTTTTTTTTTTATTTTAGTGAAACTAATTGTGCCTTTTTTTCCGGTTCTGCGTCATACATTAACTTTCAAATCAGCTGATTATAAAAACTCATTCCCAAAAAAAAAAATTTTACCCGTATTGAAATCTTCAAGATTCACGCAAAAATTAAAAAAAAAAAATTGATTATGTAATTTATCGATCAATGCAATCAAAGTTTGAGTTTTAATATTTAGCTCACCTTCTTCTACATCATTGCGGGCAGCCGCCTCAAGTAGCATAACACCGTAATCAAAATGTACTCTTCGATAATGACTCTTTACTTTCTTGTTGTGGTTGGTTTTATGTCGTTTGCTCGTCAAATCTTTCTCCCTTTGACTCCAAATCTTAAGCTGATAAAGTCGTCTCTTCTTTGCATGCCGGAGTCGCTCTTGAGTAGTCATCTTTTCCACTACAGGTAATTCGGCAATCAATTCCGAATGATCTGCCATCTTTGACGAATTTTTAAGTCGAGTCCAAAACAACTTCAGCATACGAACTTTTACTTTTTAATTACTTTTCCTTCCTTTTATTTTATTTGCCGTTTAACAGATGATCAAGTTGAACTATCAACTCGTGAAGCTATCATCGATCGCACTGCAGTGTAGAGTTTCTTTGTAATCTAGAAAATGGTAAAATAAAAGACTGTTGAAATTGAATTTTCTCCACTTCACATACATAACATTTTTGCACAAACGGCTCCACAGGAAATCAAACGCACGGAAGTGTACAATTACAAACACCGCCCGTTTTACGCAAATGGCATACTAGTAAAACTTTTCTACTTCATTTGAATCCATTAAGAAGACGAACAACAGCTGCCGCTGCCGCCGCACAATCTTTAGTATTTTGCAATTCATGAAGAATGAATTAATGACCTTTTTTCCTCATTGATGCCATTCACTTTACCCCCATCCTTAACTGCCGACCATCTCCTGTAACAGACCCAATAAATTTTTCAACTTTATCAACTTTGCTTATCTAATTTTACAGATATTTCGCAGTTAGTCAAGGTTTTTTTTTCTTTGTAGCCTTACTCTTATCAACCATCTTTTTATAGCATTTTATAGTTACCAAATAATTCCCTAATCACTTCAAAAATCATCAGTCTTTAGTAATTAATTCACTTTTATTTCTTTTTTAATGCTTAAGTTAGACGAGAAAAAAAACAAAGTAAATACTCTTTCCCAGACTATAACTTGTAAAAATCAAAACAATACGATTTTCATTTAATAAATAATCAGGTACGGTACGGCACGTCAAGTGAAACCAGTACTCACATCCACAATTTGTTTTGTGTCGCTCAGAGTTGTAAATAATATTTTTAACCACATACAATGTGTTGTCAAATAAATCAATGAGAGCCATTATTGTCACGTCCAACATTTTTTTAGAGAAGTTTTTTTTTTTATTTTTTTATTTATTTTATTTTTTTTATTTATTTGTACCTTATTTTAAAACGGCAGTGCAATCTCGTGACCCTGCAGTCACATAATAAGAAGATTAATTTTGAAATAGAAAGGAATAACATGTAACCTTAGACATTCGATTTTTCTTACTTTCTTTTTTGATAGATATGTTACGTGATATTTCTCTCCCTTGTAATTAATTAATGAGACACGGAAAAAAATTAAATTCAAATTAAAAACACATAAATGAAGTAACTCGACAGGAACAAATGAAAGTGTCGCTTTTTTGCGTTTTTTTTTCCTTTAAAAAAATTTCCAATTGTCCTTGAGTCTTTCACCAATATTGTCGATGTTTACTTTCCCTGAAGAAAAGTCGTTAACCAAGTTATTTGAGTCTCACTTCGCCCATACTTTCGCTTTTGTCTTATAAATCCGATTACAATAACAACAAGCAGTTGAATAACCACGTTATGTACATCAATGTGAGTACGGTAATAACATTAAAAATAAAATCAATGCATACAATTGCAAGTCATTATATCGACGATTAAATTCCATAGCACTAAACCAATAAAATGTCGATAAGCTGTTTCTACATCCTCTCAAATCAAACCAACTAGTTCCTTGCAATCCCAATTCCGAGATACCAACATTTCACGCATTCACACCGCGCTGTCTCGAGACCTAATTTACCCCTTTTCAAAATCCAAGTCTACAACTTAAAGAAGAATAATCAAATAAGAAAAAAAGTGGTCGTGTCTAAATTATTTCGATTTTCAGTAATTCTTTACAAAATTTCTCAGATTATACGGTTTTCTTTTTTCCAATATTCCATTAACATTTACTCAAGATTCAATATTTATTATTGAAATCCCGTTAGTAAAAAAGAATAATGATAAAATAAAAGAGAAAAGAAAAAAAAAACTGCGTTTTTCTTGTTTTTGAGAATTACAATTGCATTATTGAACTGTATGTAACTAAAACCGAAGAATCTCTAGTTGCACTGTGCGAGTAAAATAAAGTTGAACTCGCATTAAGCATAAATCAAGAATTCAACATGTCGGGTATAATGTAAAGCTTTGCATTGCCAGTTTAAAAAAGTCTATGTACGAAGAAAAAGTTACCATTAATTGTTTACCCTTAAGTAAAAATTATGCGTACACAACGTGCTCTGAATTATGCTTACAAATTTCCATTGCAATTGTTTATGTTTCAATTAGCCAACTACAAACTAAACATCAAGTTTCAAAATTTTCCGGAATCTAATTCTAGCCTTAAGCCAAAGTTGCATAATTAATCTAAATTTCATCAATTAAACATCTTACATCTAATTTTCACTTGTAGCACATCAACTCTTCTAAATATAGAATCAGGAATAGAAACGTAACTGGAGAGACAACAGAAATTGATGTCGGCATCGACAAGTATTTATTGAATTTAGTTCGTATTTCCGCTAAATTTACTAGTATCGACCAAATTGAATAGTTGCACTTATCAATCATTTTATTGTTACTCAGACAACTAACCGTATTAAGTTGGTTCGCAGACAAATCCATCGTAACGGAATGATGGGATTCAAGAACTTGTGTTACAACCAACATGCAAATCTCTCTTTTGTTGCATTAAGTCGTAGAAATCCTACTTTAAAAATCCGAGCCCAAGTGTTAATACAAAAGCCTGTCAACAAACCTTACAACAACACAAGAAACCCCTCTAACATTAATTTAGTCAAATTTAATTCCTTTCATTAACATGTCTTTTAATGCCACTTTTCATTCTCCCTTTCTCTTCCCTATTCAGAATTTAGATTGAATTGCCTCAAGACTTCTCTTTTATCCTTCTTCTGTTTTCAAATGACGAGTGAAAGATTGGGACTCGGAGGGTAAAAAGTAGTGGCAGTCACGGATTTTTTTTCTCTCATCAAAATGCCGAATTTTGAGAAGACTGAATGATGTACGGATCGTATTCAAAGTTAATTTGTAGTTGAAAGCGTCAAAAACACTCGAACCGTTTAATTTCGAAACCTAAATATAAGCTGAACGTACTGGATCCATCCATTCAATTACGTCTTCTTGCGTGGAAACAAAGGGGATTGGGGAAAGTGCTAATAAAGCGCGAGCGAATTTTCTAATTTCGCTAATTGTATTCATTTAGTCATCTTTCCCACTACATCTGTTTCCCAGCAGGGAGATCAATAAAATTGAGTGTAATACAATGTACGGCGCAGAAATTAAGATGCATTCTTGCAGTAATTAACCCTTTTGTCTAGAGAGTTTTAAGCGAAAAGTGAAAACACGTGCCAAACATTCTTATTTAGACTGCCATGTTCAATTACCAGATTGCTCGCCCCATTAATAAATTACAATTAAAATGAATTTAAATATGACAGGTCGCCTTGTACTCTTGACAGCATCCGTCGATGGATTTAAAAGTATGCTCATCATTAAACGAGATAAAAGTTAGTCAAAACGCGATACAATTACGATTTTAATTACACCACAACGTCACGGAATTTTTTAATTTATTTTTTTTTTGTAAATTCTTTTATGCAAAAATAAATTAAATTCTCTACAGAACATGATAAAAATGTAAAGAAAAATAAATTCATAAAATATTACGCTAGTTTTTCCATTTTTTTCAATATACCTAAAAAACAAGCAAAAGCAATTTAACATCCTAAATATAAAAACGGTGTTAATAAATCATTCGGAAAAACAGCAAGAAATTCCAACGCAACTCCCTCAACTTGCACGGATTTTTTCCTCAAATCTCACATAAAAAAGCAAATAAATTCACCCGGTATATATATAAAAAAAAAAAAAATTTCTCAATTTAATCCCCAACTTTACCCTCCTCTCACTAAAAAAAAAAAAAATAAAATATATAATTACCGATTACAAACCGAACTTAATGTAAAATTCATGGCTCGCAAGCTTGAAAATGAGTTTTTCACCCGCGCAATAAAAACGCACTCATCCTCAAATGGAAATAAAAGTTGAAATAAAAATGTTACAAAAAAAAAAAAAAAGCAAGGAAATGATAATTTTCCACATTCACCCGCAATTTAACAAGTACTCAGATTTAAAGCCCGGCTACCTTTACGATGGTAAGTGGCAACACGAGGAAAATGCAGTGCAAAACAGTGGTAGGCCAATCAAACTATCCAATCTCGCAAGCAAGTTTATCCTTGAATTGAGTGACCACAACACGAGTTGACCTTCTCTACTGTCAAGTCCAGGAGGACGCAGGAGGACTCCACTGGAGCATTCAACTTAGGAAAGCAAAGCGCGGTTCCTTTCCTTCCACAGCACGGCTCAGTCCAAGTGAGACCAAGGAGAAAGGTGGAGTGGGGGAAAACGCAGGTTATCACGACTCGTGCCGCGGGGAGAAGTAGACCAAAGGAAAATACTCGTCGGATGACGAATCTCTACAATCTTGTAGCTCAGAGGCATTTCGCATAAACGGACATTATTAATGAGATAAAGGAAGTAATTTCATCTTTTAGTCTCGAGAAAAACCTCCAAACGAATTAAGGCTTTCGCTGCGCGGTCACAGGTATATACTGTTGAGTGGCTCACCAATCACGTGGTAATTGAAAAAAATAATAAAGGTTTTAGTTAATTGCTCGAAAAAATTCATTTAGGTAATAGGGGTTTTAGCCTATTTTCGTAGTATAAATAATTAAATTTGAGTGGTTCTTTTTATGGTTTTTCCCCTTTTTTAAAAAAAAAAAAAAAAAAAAAAAAAATGCTGAGAAAAGTTGGAAAAATATTTTTATTTACTTCCCCCATTATCTAGGTTTGTTTGTGACCCATAGATCGGGAAATTAGGTTAAAAATAGAAAAAATTCCTTCTTTCACATTTTTTTTCTTTTTATATTTCTACTTTTTCACTTGCAATATTGAACTTCTAAAATGTCGCAGCTGAAGCCTTAAAATCAGATTTTTATTTTATTTTTTTTTTTTATTGAGGATTACGCAAACATCAATTTTTTTTGGTTTGTTTGTTACATGAGTGAGTCCATGTTTTTGTACAAGTTTTCTAAAACCCCTACAAATCCTGTCTTGCAAAGGTTAAATAACACGGCTCTGAATGGTACATCATCAAAGTCGCATTGATTTGCTACAAATCCGGCAAGAGCACCCGGAAAACGAGTGTTAAAAGATGATTTCAATATAAAAAGCGAAGAAAAGTCAATAATAATAATAAAAATAAAAATAAAATATTTACTAGAATTTTTTCAGTAAATAATCCCACTATCAATTTTTTAAAGATAAATTTTCAAGCTTTTTTATCATTAATCAAAGATAAAACATAAAGCTATCAATACAACTTAAAATTACTTTTTCCCAAAGCTTTTTTTTTTTTTTTTTTATCTCCACCGACATGAAATTCTTATTTACAAATACGATTGCAAGAAGCTATTTTCCCTTCTTTTCCTGGCATTTTCCGATCCTGATCGATTGATACAGGAGAATCTTATGTGTTTATTCCCTTTCTTATAAAAAAATAGGAAACGATAAAGTTTGAACTTTATAAGAAATAACACATGTTATCGATAAATATTTTTTTTAAGGTAAAAGTAAAAAAAAAAAATAATGGGCTTTTTAAAATGTACATTAGGATTTGAGAATCAATGTTCGAACACTCACCTAAATCAGAAATGTCAATCACACGGCTGTGGACGGAATTGAGGACGGATCGAAAAAGTTGGTCTTTGTGATTGGTTTGGACGATTCCCTGAAGAACGAGACAAAGTAATCTTAAATTTCCAATTAAAGAAACCAAGAAGGGAAACTAATCAAGGAAAACTTTTAAGTGTTAAAAAAAAATTATCCATCAAAATGAAAATGAGAGTACAATCCATTCCCCTTCGTCATCATCCTATACACAAAACACAAAAAAAAGTACATTGACTTTCACACTTAAAAAAAAATTCCCAACAAAAAAAAAAAAAAAAAAATGAAAATGAAAATCGAAACATCCAATTAACTCATTTTTCAAGTCAAGTTTGAAAAATTATTATAACAGATTTGAACTTTCGAACCCCACCTATTTAATGAAATAAATTCCAACTTATGTTTTTAAAATTTTTTATGTTTTTTTTTTCCTACATACAAAATTGTAATTAATTTCTATTTCAGTGCTAATTATGCCGAATTCAATGAAGCAAAATATGCAATTTACTTCAATTGTCAAAGAGAAATGTCTGAAAAATATAAAATGATGAGTTATTATGTCTTACGAGGACATACTTCAATTCGAGGTGAGCTCACGTCTGGAGCAGGAAACGGGTTTCCACCTCAAAGATTTTTTTTATACCTTTCAACACAAAAGTTCTTTCAAATATCTGATGGTAGACGATGGACTTGACCGTTTACACACATTCCTTAAACTGACATGCCTTTTTCTATCCATCGACTTTTTTATTTTTTAAGAATAAGTCTAATTTGAAGATTATCTAACCTGTTGTAGTAATACCTCGTCCTCGTGACAATCCGTAACACCTTTGTGGTCCAAAGGTAGCCAGTACACACCTGCCGGCGTTTATTTACAGCCGATATCAGTATTAATATGTATTTGTTTTGACCCAATAGTTTACAAGCCGATTTTCAGTTATGTTAGATTAAATAAAAATTATTTGTAGAGGTTTGAAGTAAAGTGCGTAAAGAGAAGTGAGTTAAAAAAGTTAAACGAATTTCAACACTCACCTGGGTATCGGCCATTTTTAGGCCGCTTTGATCCTGTCATCTATCGGCGGTTTTTGTAAGTTAGCATTCGTGCTTTACTCTTTTTCCTATTTATTTAAATTATTTTTCTGAGAAAATAATATTAAAAACCGGTAAATGTTAAAATAAATTTTATAATGATATTTTATTTACAGTGACAAATGTTTAATTGAAATATCTACATTTTTTTTTTTTTGTTTATTTTACTTAAGTACTAAATTATCTGGTAAAAATGACGAAATGCTAGATCATATATCAGACGTTTATCAAGAATAAATATGCAAAAATAAATACGAGTTTTATTATTGTACCATTTAATCTTGCATTTATAACTTTAGCTCATCTTATCAGTTAAAGCTGACAGACGATATCACTTTAAATTTTAACTTTATAAAACAATAATAAAATAAAAAAAAATCCAGTCTTAAAAATTGCAGTGATAAAAAAAAAAGCATAAAAACATCAAAAATGATGTCTAATCAAATGCAAGAATTATCATCACTATCCGAGCTGTCATCGTATCGAATTTTTTTCAGTGAGGGTCTTCTGGGAGTAAAGTTGTCTTGAGCGTAGTTTTTATTCTTTTTGTACCTGATAAATAAAACCATCATAAAAAACTTCTTTTTTCATAAAAATAAAAAATAGAAATCATACAAAAATATTTTGTTGAAGCAGGAAAGCAATTTCCAATCTCGTCCAAATTCTTCACCTTCTTCAATAGTTTCAGGCAAATGGCAATGAAGAGTTTCAGGTAGGAAAATTGCAAAGATTCCTCCCACAACACACATCAAACCCATAATCACCAAGGGAAGAGCACGGCTATGGATTGCCTGCAATTAAACATTCATCGCTTGTTACTACGGCAACGATAGATATTCTTGTGAAAATCCTTGGATATATTACCAGGTACACAATGTACGGTGCCGAGACAGCGGTAATTCCAGCCATAAAAGTACACATGCTGATGCCGCGAGCGCGAATTACGGTGGGAAATAATTCACCAGCAAATACATAAAGGACACAAAACGCCAAACTATTGCCCAATTTGCCAACTAGAGTGAGAACCAAACCGCCCCAAAGATCACCTAGCAATTTCATTTCAAAATATGATATTATTTTCAGCCTCTGATATTGATTTAATCAAAATACCTTCGTCGAGGAAATAAGAGCAGACACAAGCAGCACCGGCAAGCATCATTCCTGCGCAAAAACTCCATCGACGTCCTATAGTGTCCATCAACGCCCAAGCTATGAGACAAGCAGGTACTTCCACACCTCCAACCATCATAAAAGCTAAGTAGTCATTCACGCCTAAACTAGTTGACATTAGGGAAAGGCCACCGTATACGATGGACGTCATGGTCCAGATGAACATTATGATTAGAGTTTTGCGTCGAAGATTAGGAGTGCGCACCAGGTCTTTAAGCGAACCGCGATAATTTGACGTATACATCCTCTCTGGGAATTTCTCCTGCAAAATTCGCATCATTTGTTGCAGATTCGATTTATTTTTAACTTGTTATTCTCTCTTTTAACCTGTAGTTTGAGTAAATAAAGATGAGGAATATTTTTCTTATTGATTTTCGCAGCTCTCTGAATGATCACTTCGGCTTCGTGAATTCTGTTTTTGTTCAGTAACCACCGAGGCGATTCTGGCAGTATCCTATTATAAATAAAGCTTGTTTATCTAGTAGAAGCAACAAGGGGGAAATAGTTTTCAGATAATAATGTGTGCTTCTTACCACCAATAAATAAAAAGCAAGGCAAAAGGCAGTGATGTTGAAAGAGCCAATTTAAACCAGTTTCGGATGTAATAAGCCATTGCCGCTAAGACGACTTCAGCCAAACCGACAAAGAGACACGTCATTATCCCGACGTAAGTCCTGTGAGTCGGACCGGTTAATTCCACAACTACAACAACAGTTAAGTTTAAAAATTAAAGAGAAATAAATCAAAGGACATGTAGGAAATGTTACTTTACCAATTATAAAAGGTACTTGAAATATGGCAGGGTAAGTAAATCCGACAAACGTGCGAAAGACAGTGTACGTGACATAATTGTTAACGAAAGCAGAGGCAGTTGCAAATGACACGGCGATGAAAAGAATAAGAAAAAAGGCATTTCTTCTTCCCCATCTGAAATCAATATTTTCCATTACATGTATTTTATTCTTGTTTTCACACTCAGTTCAATGCACCTGTCAGCAACCCATCCCCACGCTAGATTACCGCACAGACTGCCAACGTTGAAAGCTGCCATGCAGAATGTTGGCCACCATTTATTGTCGCAAACCAAATTGAACTAAAAAAATAAAATAAAAATAGAAGTCTCTTTAGGTAATGCTATTTTTTTCCTGTTAAAAAAAAATGCGGTCATTGTTTCTTCAAATGTAAACAAAAATAACGATTCTGTTGAACGATAAAAATAGACGGAAAAGGTTAGAAATAAAAAAATAAAAAAAAGTTGTTTATCTCGTCAGCTGACCACACGCGGCATTATGTCAATACCATGTCACCTTTAAAAGTGGATAATGCGCAGAATTAATTTTACCTCTGAAACAAGCGTAGTGTCGTAGGAACTTTTGTCGTATTCCCAATTGGTACAGGGCAAAATAGGCCATGAAATATTTGGATGAGGAGGCCACTCCCCACTATTTTTGCTCGCACGAAACACATCAGTCCAATTTACCGCATAAACGGAGCACCGACTCGGGTGTAAATCTCCATCACGCCATTCCAATGGACTAGATAAATGAATTCGTTCTGCAACGCTTAAATTAGATGCTATTAACTCGGAAACAAGACACCAATGTTCAGGTGTGGCAGATAAAAATAAATGATTGAAAATAAGTATAGCAGCCTGCAATTACAAGGATAATAACATCAATGTGTATTAAAGTGATAAAAAAAGTTACACGTACTGGCAGAGAAGCTGGGATGCAGATGAGATAGAAAAGAATCTTTTGATATTTCCCAAATTCGCCTATATCAGGTAAGATTGCATCGAAATCGAGCATTGTGATGTCTTCGAATTCAAATTTGATTTCATTCAAATATATACACACGTACACTCGAGCGCAAGAACGGCCTTGTCATGAATTTGGCATCGAAATCTTCACGTGCCGAATAGCGATGAGGTCTTTGTGCGGCCAAGGTTAATAAAAAGTGACGAAATTAGGCTCCGCTAAGTCTGAAGGCACAAATTAAATTGTTTCTGGCAACTTCAGTCATTGGACTCTTCTTCTTACCCTTGGATAACATAAACATCAGATAATCTTTATCGGACTTATACAAGTTATACACTAATCTCTAGTCTTATTTACTTACTTATTTCTTTTTTAAATTTTAAATTACTTGTCTGTCTCTTTTTTTTTTTTTACTTACTCGTTAAATTAACTTTGTAGCCCTTTGAATACGTTTTTTCCAAAATAAAAAATAAAAAAATCGCAGTTGTAAACAAAAACACGTTATCGCTGTCAGTTTGAAGCCATAATATGAAAAGTAAAACTTCAAATTGTTGATTGCTTGAACTAACTGTTCAGTGGAATTTCAACTTTGTACTTTGGATTATTCAGTGCGACAAAACAAGAAACAAAAGAATCTCAAAAGAACATGACGGTTTAACAGATATAAACGCATTTTCATCTTATAACTTGCAAAAAAAATAATTAAAAAAAAATGTTTAAAGTGCAAATAATTATCTTTAATTGAGACTGCTATAATAATGTAGAATAATAAATAGCTATCAATAACTTTCCATTATACTTTGGACTTTTGTTTATACCTGCACGTGATACAACGAAAGGTGCATGTTCTTATTTGCATTTTTAAGTTATAATCATTTGGGATGTTTGCCATTTTAAAAAATACATGTTAGGCTACGTTAATGAGGATATCCTGCAAAATCACAACGGATATCTTAATAGGCTTCACTGTAGATTGAGGTGAATGGCAATTGCATGACCTTTAATAATTACATGGATCTAAATATCAAAATAAATTTCCATTTATTTCAATGCAATTAACATTATTAAGAAAAAATACACAAAATATATCATCGTGCTGCAAATCACTTGCTTTCAAAACATGTCATAAAAGTTATTCATTAATCATATCTAGATTAAAAGATTGATTCTGCGGACCATTTTGATGTGTTGGACGAATTGATTGTCGTTTTGCTCTATTATAAAAAAAAAGTGCATCTCTTACAAAGTAAAACAAAACATATCAAGACAGACAGCAAATACTTTTTCCTGAAGCAATTTGGGAAAGTAGTCAAATCTTTGCCAAATGCCTCTCCTTCCGCCAACGTCTCTGGCAGTCGACATCCAAGCGTTTCGGGTAAACAAACAACAGCCAAAGCTCCAGCAACAGATAGAAGTCCCATGATAATCAAAGGAAGTACTCGACTATAAACAGCCTTAAATAAAGATATTAAATCTTTAATCACTAAAATGAGATTCTAAGCCTTCTTCTTCACTTCTTACCAAGTAGACAATTGAAGGCGAAGCAATTAAACCGATGCCAGCAACAAATGAACTTAATGCTAATCCAATGGCTCGAACGACAGTCGGGTAAAGTTCGCCAGCAAATATATAAATAACTGAAAACGAGCCAGAAATCCCGAATTTGCCTATCATTGACAAAGTAACTGTCACCCACACTTGGTCTACAAAAGAATTCCATGTCAATTAATTAAACATGATTTATGGCTAGTTTTTATTGCGCACCTTCAGGAACTAGCATTGTACACACGCACGCAACTCCACCGATTAATTGGGTGATGATAAGTAAGCGACGTCTGCCCCATTTCTGCATAGCGAACCAAGTAATGATGTAACTTGGAATTTCCACTAATCCGGAGATGAAGAATGCCAAGTAATCGTTAACACCCAGATTAGCACACATGTAGGAAAGGCCGTTGTACACCACTGCGTTTGATAACCAGTTGAAGGTTATTACAATTGTCTTTTTACGCATATTTGGAGTCCGCAATAATCCAAGAGCACTGTCATTTTGTGCCTCTACAGCAAATTTGTCATCATTTTCGTGCTAGTAATTTGATATAAAAATCGTTTTCATTTCATGGGTACCAGTGATGTCTCATATTATTGTCAATATAACTTTCTTTAAATTACAATTTAATTATGTTTTAAATTTTAAAAATCATGCAATATCATCAATATCGATTAAACGTTGTAACTGATTTGCATATGCAATGACTGATCTACCTGCTGGAGCAGGTAGACAAGATTAAACCCTTAATCCTCAATTACTCTTAGGTGAAAGTCTGCACACTTGGGTGTAGGAGAGAGAAGTTTATCCCTATCAACCTTAAAGGTTAAGATGCATCGATATACTCTTAAAGACGAGGGTCGCTTAAGTAATGCACTTGTTCTTTAGTATTTACCCTTTAAATCTATTTACGACCTCCAAAGTGAAATGAAATTTTTAAATGCTGTAAAGTGCAACTGCTGAAATAATTCGACCTTGTTCTTCCTTTATTACACTTTTTTGAGATCAAGGGTGAACAGCTGTACTGAACTTATCATATCTTAGTCATTAATCTACCCTGGCAGGTAAGAAAACATGACTTTTTTCTTAGATTAATTTACACTTACTTGTAAACTAGACAAAAAATCTTTGCAGATCTCCTTTTTATTTGCTCTGGCCATTTTTTGAACTATTATCTCTGCTTCTGCGATTTTGCCTTTATTTAACAACCATCGAGGAGATTCTGGTATAATCCTAAAAGTTATAATTATTTAATAAAAAAATAAAAATATAAAAATATATTTTTCAAGTACTTCCACAACCCAAAAAGAAGAAGCCAAGGAACTGTCGTGCTGAGGGCTAATTTATACCAATGCCGACACAAATACGCCACGAATGCCAGCAAACACATTGCAGAAGCGAAGAAAATGCACACAACCATACCTGCCATTGTTCGATAATCAGGTCCAGTCAATTCCACGCCTGAAACGAATCACAGCAAGTCATTTAAAAGAGAATAATCAATCACACAACAAATTCTCATTTCACACCAATTATGAACGGAATCTGGAAAATTGCTGGAAATGTCAATCCCAAAAGAGCGCGAAATACTGTGTACCAAACGTAATCAGGTGCAAATGTGCAAGCAAATGCAAAAATTAATTCTACCCCTAAAACAGTGAAAAAAGACAGTTTGCGTCCCCATCTGCAATTAAAAAGTGTCTTTTTAACCAAAAATAAATAAAATCAGTCGAAAAACCTAATCACTTGTCTGCAACTGCTCCAAACAGTAAATTGCCAAACAGGCTGCCAGCATAAAATGACGTCGTTGCAACTGAAGGCCACCATTTCTTGTCGCACACTAAATTTAACTACGTAAACAAACATTTATTGGCAAATATTTCTATTAACTCTGTTTAAATATAAGATCGGATCTACTAACTTTGCTCACAAGTGTTTCATCATAATACGTAGTATCAAACTCCCAACCACGTTGACATGTTTGGATAGGCCAACTATTATTTGCCAAAGGCGGCCACTGATCACTTGCATCTACAACTGTAGTCCAATTAACCGCATAAACAAAACACCGACTGTGTGTATAGGCTCCATCTCTCAACTCCTTCGGTATGCTCAAATCGAGTCTCTCTTCCAATGTCAAGTTAGTGCTTTTAAGTTCCGGTATCTGACACCAATGGTCAGGAGTGGCGGACATAAATACCTGATTGAAAGTGAGGAAAACGGCAGGAAGAGACGCCGGGATACACAGCATGTAGTAAACCAACTTCTGATACGAACCAAACTGACCGAGTATTGGTAATATATCGTCGAACTCCATCTCTCAGTTTGTAAGAAATAACGAACAGATATGTTGTTCACATTTGCCCACTTATCACCCATTGACTGAGATTTCCATTACCCCGATAGAGTTAAAGGAGATTTTTCTAGGACTTGACAGCATCGTGAGGATGGGTGAATTGTGTCCTCTAGGCTTAATTTGTCCTCGTAGCTTAATTTGGCATCGTACAGGATGCGCCCAAAAGAGGAAGACAGAAAGGGGGAAACGGGAGTGGTGACAACGTGTCCACTCTTCTCTTCTCTTCTCTTCTCTTCCTTAAATCAACTCCTTAACCCAATAAGTGATGAAAGACCACGACTGATTGGTATCATCAATCATCAAATTGAAACTGACTTGCACGTAAATAGATTTAAACATTTAAAATACGAGGTGCGATTGCAAAATGAACACAAAACTATGTGTTGTGAATGAGTGAAATAAAAATAAATCTGGAAAAATGTACGTCACTTTTTTTCTGTTCGTGTCTACTACAACTTTACAACTGCATAAAAAGATTTTTGAAAAAGAATCATGTAGTCAACATATTGATTTCCACGTTGAAATGTCTTTCAAGGACGTGGTTTAATGCTCAGATGCGTGAAATTTGACTTTTCCATATTTACTGTGACAGATTCAAAAATATTCTTGCATATAAAAATGTTGAAAATCACGCATTGTTTTCATTTTTCATTTAAATAATCGAAATAAGTATGAAATTTGTCTAAACAACGATTTCACTTATTATGGAAATTTTCGTCATAAAGTCAACTTTATTAGAAAATAATAAAAACTTCTCTGTTTATTCAAATGGAAAAAAAAATTAATGTGTAATTTTCCGAATGTACCGTTATTTGTTTTAGAATATTGATGTTGCTATTTCATATGAATAATGTTTTATACCTCCCGAGTCAAAAGAATCATTGTTTTTTTTCACAATTTTTATTCTTTGACTTTACATAATATTCATAATTTAATCTAATGCATAATTCCACCAAACTGGTGCCTTTAAAAGATTTACCAGAATGGCTTCATAAATAAATTCAAGATTGAATTACTATGTCATTAGATTAAGATTCAAGAAGAAATTAAATACACCTTAAATTATGAGATACGGTAGTAATATTTACAATAAATTTCATGGTGTTGTCTATTTCTTCTTGTTTACGTCTGGTGTGGGTTTTCACATCAGACGTTTACCGACCTCATCCACCACCCATCGGAGGTGCGGGAGGATTACCTAAGAAAAAAAAATAAAGAATTTAATTTTTTTTTTAGTTTGTATTTTAACTTAAACAAAATAAATTTTCTAATATCTTTTTATTTGTTTAAAAAGGGCTTTACTAAAATTACTCGTCTTAACGCATCAAAATTTTAAAAATCCTGTGTTGGATTTTTTTGTCGATAGATTAAATTACATAATAAATTTTAAAGTTTACTTGTGTTTCAGTTTTATATTATAGAATATAGGTTTTAACACAATTCTATTTGATATTAACTTACTTGAAAAACCCGATCCAAAACCACCAAATCGTCGTCCTGGTGGCGGCGGTCTAAAATAAGCAAAACATTATTTAGTCAAACATCTCAAAATTTAAGTAATAAAAATTAATTACGGTCTCCTGTTGCCGCCCGATCCACCATACGACGATCGGGTTCCATTTTTCGTTAAATCAGGCTGAAATAAAATGAGATAAAATTGTGATAAACTTTTATTTATTACTTAAAATTGCTATTTTTACCTGTAGCAAAGTTCGAAAACTGGAAAACGCAAAAAATTTAAATTAATAAACTAAAAATAACATAAACTCAAAAGCAAACATCAGTAAATACTCACAATAATGAAATAAATTCGCATATTCCCCAAAATAAATCTGGTATGAAGGACAGTCGCCAGGGTAAACGATTGTCCAACACATTACCTATGAACAAATTCAACAATCAATGACGTACAACATTAATATAACGAGAAAAAATACCTTCTGAAATGTACACCATTTCTAATTATTTAAAAAAATTAGT
>JAQFZP010001186.1:0-21497 GCA_034695745.1 Geophilus truncorum | reverse complement strand
TGTAAATTGGACGAATAAAAGTGTTGTATGAATGTAATCCTTGACGAGTGCGGAGCTGTTATTTTGGTATTCCAACAATTGGTTATTGGTTAAGGGGCAAGCCTTTCAGTAAATTATCGATTTCTTTAAGTTTTTTTACTTCTGATTGTTGTTGGTTTTCGACTTCGACTTCGTCGTCTTCTTCTTCACGCTTTTTTTCGAAGATGTTGCTTCACTCGTTCTAAAATATAAAATTAAGAAGAGATAAATAATATGTGTAAAATAATATATGTAAAATGAGGATCTACTTTTCTACGTCTTCTCCTTTACGTTTCGTGTTTTGTTTAAATTGGTTGTTGGAGAAATATAACGCATTCATGTAATGGTTAATCTGGTACTGTTGACAAATCACTAAGTTGTTTTCATATTAAAAAAACTTCAGTCGCCAAACAGTCTTCTATAAACTTGTCACACAATTTAAAATTGTATAACTGTTCAGGTTGATTATCATTAACTTTCTCTAATAAAACGTGATAAGCCAAAACCAATAATATGAAAATATTTGTATTTAGCAATTCTAAACTCAACCCTAACTCATTTCGTGATAAAATGCATATTAATATAGACCGAGTGAGCAAAATAAAAATAATTTTTATCTAATACCTGTAATCGTCGGATACCAGGATTTGTCAGTTCAGTCGCACTACAGAGGAAATGCGAATACGGAATACTGCAACGAGTCTAAAAGAATTAATGGGGCTCAAAAATGCCTAAATCCACCATCTTAATTGCCTTTGCAAACAAGAATGGTGCAAATGGTTAAAATGGCGTGGGTTTTGCTGGGGAATGTTAAGCCTAGTTAGATCAATTTTGATAGCTTGCAAGTTTGGGCTCGCCTTCCACATGCAACCTCAATTTTAATCATCAAAGACTATGAATCCACAGCCTAAGTCAAGAGAGACTAAAGAACTTGCACAATTCACACTTCTTTACAAATATAACAGAATCTGAGAATCCTAATTTTATTCTAATTACTACTCAAAAATACTACTCAGAAAAAATTATACAGTTTTGCATAAATAAAGCAAAGAAATTTTACAAAAAAAAAAAAATCACAAAAAAAACTAAATTTGCTCTACAGTTGAGATCTCAACAACACCTACTTCACAAACATCCTTTATCTAATTTAAGTCTTTCTTATTTTTTTTAACAAAAAGATGGTGACGTGATCAGTTACGTTTACGCGGCAGCGCCACTTATTGACGAAAACTGCAACCAAAGTCAAAAAAACTGTTGGCATAAATCAGTACCAAACGTGAGTACGTGACAATATGCGTTTAGTAAATAGATAACTTAGGTTCGAACAGCAACAACTACTAAATGCAAATGCAACTGCAACTGTGCAAATAAAGTTAAAGCCTAACTCGATGTTGACGAAATAATTGTTGACAGTTGTCGTAACTGTATCAAACTTTATTTGCTTAATAAAGCGCTATTATAAAATGTGCTTATCATTATTTAAATCATGCAAACTTCGCATTTTGGAGTTTGAAAGTTTGGAATACCGGTTTTTCAAAAATCACCAAAAGTGTCCAGCAAGTAAAATATCAATTATAGACAAGTAAAATATTCATATAATTATTTCAGCATTTTATGAGTACAATATATTTACCACAAAGGTTGGATCAACATTTTAACATATATTTTAGATAAATAATAGTGTCCATAAATAAAAAATGGATTTATAACTTTGCATTATTACTGATAATTCAGTAAGTACGGTATGTAAAATCATTTCTTTATGATCTGAAACGACGGCAGCTTTAATAATAATTGGATAGCCATTAAAAAATTCATTTGCAATTTGGCGAATCACTATATTGGTTTGGTGAATAAAAAATTTCCTAAATGAATTTTTTTAATCTTTAGTAGACAAACACCAACACATGAAATCATCAAAATATTCCACATACCGGTACCATATTTTTTGTCGTACAATTCAGGGTAATTCTCAACAATATTAAACAAATTTCAATAAATTCTCGTATTTTAACTACGATTTTGGTACGATTTCTTGTTATTTCTGTGATTTACTAATTTCACATAATTTCATGTGATTTCTGTGAATGTTGTTCCAACCCTTAGAAATTTTTCAATTCTTAAAATACCAGTAAATCTCTTTATTTTCTATTACCAACTGCATAGTTACGATTCATAACTTATAAATTGCTTTTGATGGAAAAAATAAAATAAATTTTCAGTAATAGTCTTTCTTACAGATTTATTTTCTTAAAATTTTATCTTTAAACTAATTAAGCTTAAAACAATTTAATTGGAAGTAAACAATTGCTAAACGTTCCGGATCTTTCTGAATTTTTGCACGTTAATTCGAGCATTAAATTTAATAACATCATATGATATGGTAATGAATTTTATAAACTATTTATTTAAGAGAATAATTCATTTTAAACATCCAAACAAAGATAACCATCATCACAGAGCAGATCACTTGATACCATTTCCAAAGCAAAAAGCCTAAACATTATGAAGAAAGCAGTTATCTTAGGACTTGTCGCGTTCTTGTTGATGTTTTGCATTCATGATTCAGAATGTAATAAGGGTGATAAAGTTAAAATTAGGGGACCTCGAAAAGGCAGAGGTAACGTAGAAGGTAAGAAAAAAAAACAAGAAATTAAAGTTGGAAAACTTTTAGATTCCAATTTCAATACTTGACTATATTTATGAATAGCAATACAAACACTAAAAATATAAGGAATTTTTTATTTTTTAATACAAAATTTTTTTTGCATTAAAATGTAATGAATTGAGGCAATCAATGGATCAGGCAAACTCGAAAATCTTGTCGGCAGGTCAAAAAGATCTTGTAAGAGGGAAGGGTCCCTCAGCCCTATTCGTATGGAGTCAGAGAAGGAAGCATGTTGCATGTTGAAGGTTAGCTTTATTCTCTAGTGTTGTGGCTATGAGCCGCAAGAGGGCCAGCGAGCATAGCCCCGCCCTCTTACAATCTCTTAAAAATATTTCCAAATCTTTGCAAATCTCAAATCTTTAGTCAAAATTCCTCTAAAAATCTCTGAAAAAATGTTACAAGGCTTGAAAAATCGGTAAAATCTTTGCAAATATACGGTACCGGTATTTACAAATTCTATAAAATCTATATTTGAGATAAAAGGATAAAAATATCATCCACAGAATAGAAAAAGCTGTAAAACTCTTTATAAATCTGCAAATCTTATTTTAAAAAATCCCAAAATCTTAAAAATTTTCATAAATCTGTAAAAATCTTTAAGCTTACAAATCTCAACAAATCTCTGCAAATCCCAATAAATCCCAACAAATCCTGGTATTTAAGTTTCTAATTATATAAAAAAAAATTAAGATGATAAACACTTAAAACTAAATATTAAATAAATGTACAGTACAGATAAAACCTAGTAATAATCATTTGTTCTTTCTTTAAGTCATTTTGTTGCTACAATCTCTAGAAAACTATATAGCATTCTTTACAGATTTTTGTCTAGGCTCCCTCCAACACTTCAATCTTTCATTCCACTTTAGCTGACAGCCCGACCCTGGTACAGTATAGGCACTAGGCCCCAGTACATAGCCACAAGTAAATAAATCCTTATTTATTTACTCAATTATTTACTTCTGATTTATTTACTTCTGACATAGCCCTCTAATCATTTTGTGCTTCTCCTGAATAATTCTACTCATAATTCTTTTAAATATTTTTATTGCACAAGTAAAAATTTTCAGAAGTATAATTGTTCAGTACTGTAACATTAAATAAAATTTGTATTATTTATTAAAATTAAAAAATATATAATTTAAGGTTAACCAGTCCCTTCATTTGTTTTATCATTATGCAAGCACTAATAAAAAAATTGACAAGCTTCTAGTCACTGCCTAGAAGCTCCTATGCTCCTATAGGCTTCAGCCTAGTAAGCCTTGTGGGAAGGGGGGGGGGGTAAAATATATTGCATTTTTGCATGACATCATTTATGAATGCTCTCGTACTTAAAGTATGTAGTTAACATAGGAATTGTTGTCAGACTTCTGGCTAACGGAGCAGCTGCGAACTCTCTAGTTGAAATATTTAACTGTTATAATTCACACGTTTCCTTTTTATTTTTTTAGCCATTTGTACAAGCCTTTGCGATAAGCAAAACATGGATTTCGTTAGTGTGATGAAACGACCGTCCAGCGAATGCGTATGTGCACAAAGAAGTTGATTAATTACGTTGAAATATCAATTGTACTTTTTTTTTGTCTATTTGGATTTATTGAAATAATAAATATTTTGCTCACATATTACTATTACTGCATTCTTCCTTTGCGTTACCAACATCAAAGTTGGAATTCTGCATGCCTTAAGTAGCAACAATACGACTTAATGAAAGAATAAATAATGATTATTACCAGGTTTTATCTCTACTTTTAACATTTAGTTTAGTTTTTATTTTCAATGAGTTTTCCAAGTGTTTATCATCTTATAAATTAGATAAAAAGACATTAGTTTTAAATTAGCATGTTAATACCAAAACTTTAAATTATAGTCAGCAAAGATTTAAAAATTGTTAGTTTGCTAAACACTTGGAGAATGTATTTACGGTGCATTTAAAACTAAATACGGTATTCAAAAAATGTGAAAATTGGTGATGAAAACGAAATTCTGCTCGTTTTTTCTGTGATGGAAAATGACATTTTCTCTAACTTTACAAAAAAAAAAAAAAAAAAAAGAACCTACAGTATTTCGACTTTTTCTACAATGGAAAACAGAATTTCAAAAAACTTATGTATTTTTTTTTAGATATTAATGTGCCTTTTTGTAGCTAATTCCTCAGTCAGTTAGCCTAAGTTTTTGGCTTATTGATGTTAGCAAGTGTGTTGAGACTTATTAGCTCTTACTTGTTACTTGTTTACCAACCTATGTCACAAGCTTCAGTTGTAACTACAAATTTGTAAAAAAAAATAAAAAATAAAAAATTTCAGAAATCTTACTGTAGGTATATTTTATACTGTTCAGAATGTGGGTTTACATCGTCTGAAATTTTTCGTGTTGATTACACAGCAATTTAAAAAGTTATAATAAAATAAAAATTGTTGTCCCTTAAAAAGTGTATAGAAGAGTATTCGATCAAAAGCATTTCTTGGGAGATTACACAAAACGCGATATAATGCGACAGCAGATCTCGAATCGACGGCCAACTCAAAGATCACGTGACAAGTGGCGCCACTAAGGGAAATTTTTTAAATTCCTTAAAAAGTCTCAATTTACTACCAATCGTCCATAAATAATAATAAAAATTAAAACAAAATACAGTTTTATTAATTGTTTTTATTAAATTTTAACTTTCTAAAATTTCCTTAAAATTAATTAACCTTAAAACCAGTATTCAACTAAAAATTAAACTCATTTTAGCGACAGATCCTGGATATTGCATTACAGGTACCGGTACTCAAAGTTACTCATTAAATTTTAATTAAACATTTATCTCAAATAGTTTATATTTTATAACTTTAGACAATAATATATTTTACGATCTATTCATTAACGAAAAGAATTCGTTATAAAAATTTAATATTCTTAATTCTTCACAACAGCAAAGAAAACAGCCTAAAAATCATGAACAAAACACTTATCTTAGGATTTCTCGTCATTGTAATGACGTTGTACGTTAATTGCAAAAAGGGTCCAAAAATCGTTCAAATTCAGGGCCCAAAAGGAGGCAAAAACGCACCCGGTAAGTAAAACACCAATACTTACAGCTTACAGTAGAAATGTAAACGGAATTGCAAAAAACCCAATCTACATCCCAAAACCAGGGTTTTCCAAATAAAATAGAATTGCCTTTTTTTTTTTAATTTAAAAGAATAAATCATCAATACTGCAGACTACTGCAGACATTCTCACTAGTCGGCAATACTGATGTAGGAGCAAGGTTGAGAAACTATGTAGACTATATAAGGTTTTGTGAATGTTAATTTTATGAAAAGCTGATAAATATATATAAATAAAATCACGTATTTTAATGTTTTATGTGTTATTTTGTACTTTGAGTTGTTTTTGAGATCATACGTGGACAAATTTATATATTTCCAATGTATTTTCACACACTTCGAATGACGTCACAAAATCCCTTAGAACTCCAAGGTATTGGATAAAAGGTAGAATAATCAGCTCCTTTGTTTAGGCACAGAACTAGCACCAAATGGTCATTTACTGTAATAAAATATTTTTTGAGCAAGTTCACATTTTCTTTGTACAGTGGCAGTACTAAAATGTTGTAGTTAAATGTTTGAAATAAGCAAAAATGTGAGAGTAAATGTTGTCAAATGATGTCATGTGTGACATCATCAAAGCAGAATTTCTTTTACTCAATTCCAGCACAAAAAATGCTTTTTCAACAGCTATTTTGGCTGCCAATCATGTGATGGCAGACGTCACTACTGCATATAGAAAAAAAAAACCTTTTTGAGTTACTTTACAAACCCATGTAAATAAATGTTAATATCTACAATAGTTTTGATGTAATACAGTGTTGAAACTGTAAATCAATATGCATCAATGTAAGACAATTTCATGACCCTTTAGTAATAGTAACAATTCTCATTACTGATAAAACAACAACATAACAATAACAATTAGCATTCCAAATAATAATTAAACAAATAATCCAACATGCTTTACACTTTGCTCGTCCTTCGACTTTAGCATTAAATAAAAGTTTGAAACATTTCGACAAAAACATATTTCTATAAATTCAGCTATTTGTCGATTTTCTCCCACTTCACTAGAAATCCTACAACACAACACAATTAATTCAAATATTTTTGCAGTTGAATGTAAAACGAAATGCGAAGAGAAAAACATGGATTACCAAGGTTATGCGAAACAAAGAAACAAATGCAAATGTCTGACGAGAAAGGACGGTGAAGGTGCTCCAGACGCAGCAGGTCCAGACGCAGCAACTCCAGATGCAGCGCCACCACCTGATGCTGGCGACTCTCGTTAAAATATGTTACACTTTATTCTAATTCCCAGGTAACATTATATATTGGATTAATATTGGTTAAATTGGCATTGAATCGGCTAATATCGGGCAATATAACCAATTTTTAACCAATATAGTCCCAATATTGAGATGTCAATATTGGGCCGATATTGTAATTTTAATAACGGTCCAATATTGGTTAAATGTTGGATGCCAATATTGGTTAGATCTCACAATACCATTAATACCAATATTGGGTACTACATTCGTCCAATATTGGTACCTGGTATCCAATATTGGTCCAATATTGACAAATGTTACACTCAGATATTGGGCCAATATAAATGCCAGTATACACCCAATATTGGTCCAATATATAATGTTACCTCGGTTGTAGTAATAATTTTATTCACCAATTAGCGACCAATCACGACCTTAGTTAAATAGGCTAATTGATTACTTTAAATAAAAATACTGAAATAGCTCTTATTTTGATTAATAATGACTGATTGGCTGGTATTTGATATTTGTTGGTTCTGATTGGTCAGTGATTGGTGGATGAAATAATCAAACTAGTGGCTCGCAAATTGTATTCTTTTTTTTTTAAATTTTCTTTTCTTGTTTTGGTAAAACATTATTGAAAATTGTTGATTTTTTTTTTTGTTTTTTTGGACCACTTGGATTTATTGAAATAAAAAGTATTTTGATCTTATATTAATGTTTGCATTCTTATTTGGGTTAAAAAAGTTGTTTTAGCATTTTTGTTTTGTTTTCTGGAGACGAATATAATCAAGTTCACTTATATGAACGTGGTCCAAACAGCTTTTGTACAGTATATAAGAATCTTTTAAAAATTAATAAAAAAAATTCCAGCAAAAAAAAAAAAAAAGAAGCAAATTTTGATTATTAAATGTGATAAGTCATCAATTACTAAATTTTAATTAAAAGTTCTTTGCGTTTTCTTGACAACATTGGTATCTTTATGTGCATAAAAATCAAATCATGAGTATCGTACGTGATCAATTTTTTCGAGTTCTTGTTTCACACGTTGCTAATTTTCCGAGAACAAAACAACAACACAATTTCGTCGCAACCATTATTTACCCACCAAAAAAATCAAAACCATAATAATAACAAATTTAAAAATGCTATAAAAAGCATTAAAAAAATGTATACTTTTATCATAACTGTAAAAATAGATGCTAACAGTGCTAACGATACATTTTTAGTGCATCTTTTAGCAATTTGTTATTATTTTATTACTATTTAGTCATTTCAAGCCCGATGCAGTTTAATTTTTCTCTATTTTAATTGAAATTTTCAACTAAATACCTATTTTCGTACGTTAGGTAACCTAACCTAACAAAATGAGATCATGATAGTAAAAAATAAAAAATTACCACCATCTCCATGCAATCACCGAATTTTCCCATGATCGCGAGTCACAGTCAAATCCTTACAGAATCCGTTGCACGTTACAAACAGGTCATCCCAAACCAAACATCACCGAATGAACAAACCTCTACCACAGCAGTCTGCCGCCACACCGCGAAAGTACGTTCCACCCTCGGTCAACGTCGTGGACGTCGATATTTTTATGTTTGCCGCAGTTCCTTTTCAATGAATCGGTGCATTTCACCTTGACCATCTACGATATATCTACGATAAATTTCAGAGAAATTCCTCTGATAGAGTTCCGCGTAATTCGGTGCATTTCACCTTGACCATCTATGATATATTTCGAAGAAATTCCTCCTATAGAGTTCCGCGTAATTCGGTGCATTTTACCCGCGTTTTACCGTAGGGTTGGATGATTGCGGGTGTTAGCTGCCTAACGCCGGCGATGGGAAGTTCTATCAGCGGCGAATGGTACGATCAAACCCGTCCGAGTCGCACTGCGAATCCCGTGCAATTACAATTTAAGGAGACGGTGGGGTTGAGGCGAACCTCAACCGATTTACACTACCATTGGATTTCTTTATATACCCACTTTGAAAATAAACACAGGGAAACGAGACTTCAGGATTGGAAAGTGTTGAGGTAATGTAATTAAATATTATTTTAAAGAAATTTTTTTTGATGGTGTTTGGAGATGTGTAAATTAGTTGTTTATGAAAAGAAAAAGTAGATTTGTGTGTGAATTTTATGATAAAAGCTGATTAAGAAGTAAATGTTATGGTGGTGAAAGAGTAGTTATGACGTCATCCATTATCCCCTACTAGCAACGCTTTCAACACTAGTCGCTCTTTAGTAAACGAAGTTTTTCTATTTTCTTAAATGTTAGTTTAAACTTGAATTTATCAATTTCTTTGTCACCTGTAAAACATTTATTGATGACGTCATTTTCTCCGTTTATACTTGTAATACATTCAGATTCAGCCAATTTGACCATGAAAAAAATCAGAGAAATATACCAGCCTCGTTTTGAAATCTGCAGTGATTCAGATTTCAAAACGAAGGTATTACTCTAATGTCATTGGAAATTAATTTTTAGTTTCACGTCCCCGCTCGTGGGTGGCGCTCAACCCTAAAATTACTAAAATTAAAAAAAAAAAAAAAAAAAAAAAAACTTCTTTTCTAGGACGTGAAACTTAAAATTAATTTGTAATACATTTATTAGGCCTTTGTGACATAAATTCATAAAAATTTTCTTTCAAATCTGGAACAATTCCTGGTAATTTCTCACTTTCAATCATTTTCTTTTACTTTTCAGCATCACTTTTAGTCAGATGTAAACTCTTAAAATATAATTTTTCAACATCTAAGATTGATGGTTAATAGTACTCAGAATTGCACTTTTTGAAATTAAATAAATAGTAACACAACCATCAGATGCACCATGAACCATCGCAATCAGAAATCATCTCGTTATATCTCAGTTTCTTTAGTCTTTTTTGTGGACAATACATTGCCAAAGTAAACGCATAAATCTGAATGTCAGCCACCAAATGCAGCCGGAAGTAGCTGGTTATTTCAAAAGGATCGGTCAAAACAAATTTAAATTGTCTACCGTGGATCGAAAATTCGGAAACTAAATCCAATTTCTTCGTCTTCCACAAACAAAATCTGAAAAACAACTGTCGATAGAGGTCTCTCCAATCGGTCACCTTAAACTATGAGGCGCCGGTTCAGGCCAAAATACAACTTGCACAGAACAGCGCCTCATATTAAACAACCTCTTATGAAAATAACGAAGTTTTTCTTAAATGGTAATTTAGTTTTAAATTTATCAATTTTCTCTTCACTTGTAAAACACTTTTTAAAACATTTATCGATGACGTCATTTTCTCCGTTCGAAATGCACTCGATCAATTTGATGATGAAATAATCAGAAATCAGAATAAATGCCATCATCCTCATCTCATCTTAAACGCCATGACATATCTTTCATCTTCACCACCAAAATGACTAAAAATGTCAAAATTTTACTTTTCTAATTTTTTATTTGTTATTTGAGGGATAGCGCGTACGCAGTCCCCACTACCAGAAATTACGCGTCCGAGTTACCCCAATTTGGGGCAATCGCAAGCGTCAGCCAAATCATAGTGCAATGACCAGCCTCAGCTTGAGCCAACTCCCTGAAAGATCAGAGTAAAGCCTACGCCAGGTAAGTATGCCTTAGACTACACAAACCCCACACCCCGACCTAACAAACTCGCCTTAACAAGTACGGTACGTCGCAAACCAAAAATCACTTAATTACCAAACTTTCCACGAAAAATCTCCCAAAATCCGGTTTTACTACCAACAATCTCAAAGTTTATTTAATTCCTCACAACAAACAAAATATTTATTCACAAACAATTTAAAAAAACTGAAAAATGTGATTTATAGATTAAATATATGATTTACAAATGGCGGACAGTTAATTCGCCATCTGGCGGCGAAAGAAAATACTAAGTAAATAAAAGCGCCATTGGCGCCACTCTGATATTACGTTTACCAGAAGTAAATAAACTTCTGCGTCATAATCGCATCATAGTAATACGATTATCATATTCTAAGTTTTTACTAATAAATGCAAAAGATAAAGCATTTATATGGTGGAGAAATTCCGATTAAGTAAACCTGAAAAATTTGTCACAGATTTTTAAGGTTTACTTCTGATTATTAGTACTAAATTTTAGCACTAGAGGATAAAACTGCGTAGTTAAACATGGCAGGATTGACAGCATTAAACACTTAAAAAAATTTGCAGAAATCAATATCTCAGCATCTGAGTGAGTTTGTTTTGGGTTGTTTTATAAAATAAAACTCTCATTTTCTTTTTTAAATAAAAATTAATGAGACACACTTAACTCAAAAATAAACTACACTTGCAAATTGAAATTGCTTGAATCAAGATTTAGTATTTCGATTCAAACATGAGTGGGTTTATACGGCGAGATGATTCCTCACTTGCTTGACCTTGAATAGTGGTGGGGCACTGAGGTGTGAAGCCTGGGGGTTAAATAACAGGAGAGTAATGCAAGTAAGCTAACTTTGGGGAGCCAAACCAGAAATAAAAATAAACTCGACTTCAATGTAAATTATTTTATTTGACGTAAAATAGTTTGAAAACAAAGTTATTCATAAGTGGTTATAATGTTATCTAAAAAATCATAAAAATTTTGTTTATAATCTTGCATCATTTCTGGCAATTGCGCATTTTCAATCATTTGTTTATACAACATCAAGCTTTTTTGATCTAGATTTAACATCTTAAAATACAATTTTTCAACATCAAAACGTTTGGGCAACGTGGCAAAACTGCAGTCCGAATGAGTCATTAAAAAACCCAAGCAACGAATACACCACGAAACACCAAAATCAGAAAGCAGACAATTCATTTGCAATTTCTTCAAATTATCTGGACGATAAAACATTTTCAAAATGTAGTAATATATTTCAAAATCATCCTTTAAATGACATTCAACATAATTATCGATATCAGATTTAAATGACATTGGGCCAAATAAATCTTTGTGATATTCGACATGTTGAAATACACATTTCTCCACATCCAACGAACAAAACCTTAGAAACATTTTCAGTTTTTCCATTTCTAAATTTCTAACCGTTGGTGTCCGTCCCTCGAAAGAACCTTTTATAAAAGTAACAAAATTTCTCTTTAGTGGTAATTCACGTTTGTATCGATCAATCTCAACTTCATTTTGAAAACACCATTTCAAACATCGGTTGACGACTTTCCTTTTTCCTTCATAAATGGCGTTAAATAATTTAACCAAAAAGTAATCAGAATAAACCAATACCTTAGTCTTAAACCATGCAATTTCTTCAACAGAAAACGTAGACCAGTTAAATATCTTTACAGTAAAATCAAATTCATTTTTATCAAACAATTCGAAGACTATAATTCGACAAATAACATTTTCGTTTTCGCAAGTAAAAAATTTCCTAAAAACATTTCTACTATCTTCGCTCGCCACACACCAACACAAATATCTTTCAATGAATTGTACAAACTTGAAAGCCTCATTTAAATAAAAATGTTGATTAAAGAATGGGGCATTCCGATACTTCAAAATCAATTTTCGCTTATACTTCTCGATTTTGTTTACAGAAAAAACAAAATACAAAAACGTGTCAAAATTTTTCCAGTTTGTTTCGCACAGTAAATTATGCTCATTAACTATTTTATAAATATTACATGCAAGAATATCCTTAAAAACATTTAAGTGTCGTGTATCAGGTAATAAAGTGATAGCAGCACGTTTGAACGAAGCCCAATCAAAAATAATTATATGCTGGTACTTATTTGAAAAAATTACATTCCAATAACAAATCCATTCTGGTTTTCTCATTGAAATCACGTAATACCAACTCCAAGAGAATTAAATTTTGCGATCTAAAAAACATATGTCTGAGTACAAGGTGCTGGTTTATTGCATATTTTTGAGCTTCTGCTCGAGCTTCATCCGAAAGATGGTTCCACACAAGTCTAATACAATGTCTATAAATGCAATCACGAAAGAAATCGGTTTTGTTAACGAATTGAAATTGCATGATCATTGCATAATTTATTTCGATTTGCGAACGATTCGCGTAATTAATTATTCGCTCAACACATTCAGCGTATTCCCAGTCGTTGATACACGCGACCATCACCTTATCAATATTGTTTTGTAAGAAGAAAATAATTTCTTCCACTTCCATGAACGAAAATAAAAATTTCAAATTTCTTGCACTGAGTTTGGGTAATAATAATAGTGACCACAGACCAGTGTTTTCGTAGAGTGACAGACACTTAATGGCGTATTCGTTTCGTCTTTCGACTGGTAAAAAATATCTCATTGCGGTTTCCGCATGAAAGTCCTTAAACGAAATGTTTTCTTCCGGTTCTAAACGTGTCACAAACTTAGTCCAATATTTCAGTCTCGGGTATTTAACTGATTCATTAATGTAATCGAGCTTTGATGCCTCGGAAAGCTGTTGCCAGATGTCGTGTATGAAATCTTTAGCACAAAAATAACACGCTATTTCAAATCTCTCTTCAGGTATCAATTGTTCTAGACGTAAAAGCGCCTTCGCTGATTTGTCGGCGTCAACTTTTCCGCTCACAGTCCACTGAATAGTTGGTATAATGATATGACTGTAGTAGGGTGCGATTTGGTGGCATTTTATAATGCATTTCGCAATGGTTGAGATCCAATGTTGTATTCCTATCCGTATAAGTTTGATGACTGGATATAGCAACTCCTTGGTATTGACAGGAATTTTTAGAAATTCAACGTTTTGGTAAACCCAGTCATCGATTGATACTTGTTCATTGTGCAAATGAAAGATATCCCACGATTCCATGAAGAATTTCGAGTTAGTTGAAGAATGACTCGTCCACAGTGTTATTGCGCATTTTACGAGTGCTGCGTGCTGAAGACTTGGCACTGCTAAATTGAGAATGGTTTTTGCTGTTGTCTCTGGTGACTCCATGATTTGATTTCAACTGAAATACAATTTATTTTTTAAATATACGGTACTATTAAAAAAATAAAATTTTGTGATAAAATTTAGAATTTTTATAGTGTTGCTCATACAGTCGAGTCTATTTATAAGAGCCAGTTTCTAAAATTTCTATTATTTTTTTCTATATTTTTAATGCTAAAGTAGTTGATTTATAAGAACCTTGGATAAAAGAGCAGACTGCTTATAAGAGCTACATTTTAAAATTTTATAATTTTTAGGAATTTTTTCACAAATTTTATTCAGGGTACGTGTATAAGAGTATGCCATAATTTTAAAATCTGAAATTAGGATCCGAAAGAAAGACATGACATCCATCAAATAAATAATGATACCTAATAGTATAAAATGTGGGGGGAAAACCTTAATGAAGAAATTCGTGACTTAATCGTGATTTGGTTTTTACTTTTTATCAAACAATGACTAAAATTAAAAATAACATCCAAAAAAACCAAATAAGGTTTGGTATACTGTAAAATGGATGATTTTGCGTCTTCTTGCAGTTTATCATACGGTACCGTATTCCAAATATCATATTATTTTAGTTCCTGTGACATAGTTTATAACATTTTATAAAAAATTCTTATAAAAGAATCCTCCGGTTATAAAAACTACATTCAACCTTCCAGACCCCGCTCTTATATAAACAAGCAGACTAGACTCGGCTGTACCAGTATTCTAAAAACATTAATATCTGCCTGTTTAATTTTAATTTTGTAATTACACAAATAAAGATTAATACGGTATGGTACTTACTATCAAGAAACAGCCAAATATCAGATGCATAAACCGAGAAGTCGAAAAATTCAACCTAAACTAAGAAAGAATGTCTTTCCATGACTAATGATGCTGAGGGTACAGACTTGACTTGTGAAACGAGAGACGACACATCCGGCCAAAACCAACACCAAGACCAAGAGGGGTGTGTTTTGAGTTTTTCTAAAGAAATGCATGGAGGTATAAAGCTTTCAAGCTATATAAAGTTGTAAAATACTTTAAATCTTTTTATGTCATTTTCAATTAGTGTCATCTTAGCTAAAATCTTTGAAGCTTTGTTTATGGATTTTACTCAAATTTTACAATTTTTTTTTTATTTGAATTATTTGAATTTATAAAGTAAAGTTTTGCAATACGGTACTCTATTAATTTGCTACTGATCTAGGTGTTATTGGCTTTTCCCTTTTCCAAATTTTAGTTTTTTTTTTACCCCTATTTTGGGTTTTAACAAGCACTTGCTGTTGCCTTAGTAACAGGCAGTGAGTGACCTTCAGTCTCATTACCCCTACCCCTCCTCACAAACCAACTTCACCATCTCCACTCATTCCTTTGCCCACATTTAAAAAACCCTTACTCATTTGCCTATCTGTAATTTATTGTCATGTTTTCTCCATCACCCCATTTACAAATTTACCATTCCCTACCTTTCTTGATTTTATTCTGTTCTTTCTAAAGATAGTTTAGCACCTGCCTTCACCTGAGACACAGACACAGCTTGCAGCTTACTCCCTTCACAGTTGAACAGGGAAGTCACTCCAACTCTTTTAAAATCACTTCTCACTTAATACGGATCGAATTCGTGGGTCATAATTGATTTTTGAAAATACATTAACCTCCTGGGTTCGCGATATACAGTTTTCTTAGATCCATATGTGTAAGCATATAGGATCACGTTTCTACTTCATATGGGTCATTAAAAATCGCACACAACGAATGCACCACGAAACACCAAATTCCGAGAGCAAAACATTCATTTTCATTTTCTTTAACTCTTCTGGCGGGATATCACAGATTCGTGTTGAAATACAGCGTGAGCCGCTCATCACGGATGACAAGCGTCCATCTTCACATGCACATTAGAATTATTTTACATTTTAATATTTTTTACAAATTTTTATTTAAATTTTTAAAAGAATACAATAATTTTTTATTTGGTAAAAAAATTGTATATAATTTGAATTGTTTTATTTTGTGCGCTATTATCAAATTTCTGATATAAAAATTACAGATGATATTTGAAAATATATTATTACAAATCTATAATTTATCTAAAAATTCGAAAAAACTATGCTTATGTTCTTGCATTATTCCAGGTAGTTGCACTGTATCAATCATTTCTTTATACAAGTCTAAGCTCATTCGGTCTGGATTTAAAATCATAGAATACAATTTTCTTAAGTCATAACACAACGGCGATGTAGCATAAATGCATTTCAAATGAGTCATGAAAAAAGTCAAGCATTGAATAAACCACGAAATACCAAAATCAGACATAAACAAATTAATTCTCAGTTTCTTTAACACTTCTGGCGAGTAACACTGGTTCAAAATAAACTCATAAATTTCAAAATCCCGTTTCAGATTATGTGTAATATAGTTGGATGCGTGATTAAGAATCTCTTGCGAATTCTCAATTTCGCACGAACAAAAAGTTAAAAATTTATCAAATACTCTCACTAGAGATCTTGATCCAGAATTAAAACGTCTTATAAAAGTAACAAAATTTCTTTTCAATGGTAATTCTCGTTTGAATACATCAATTTCAGCTTCACTCGAAAAACATCGCTTCAAACATCTGTCAACGACTTCAATTTTCTCCTCCATAATATACTTAAATAACGTGACTAAGAAGTAATCGGAATGAACCAATACAATGCTTTTAAACTTCGCTATTTCTTCATCAGTAAATGTAGACCAGTTAAAAATCTTTTCCATTAATTCGATTCGATCTTCCTCGAACAATTCACAGACAATTGTACGAATAACATTCTCGTTCTCGTACACAAAAAATTTCTTAAAACCATTTCTCTCGTCTTTCCTTTGCAAACACCAACTCGAAAAATTGCCCACTAATTCAATATATTTCTCAATATCATCTGAACAACTTTGATGTTTCAGAACAGAAGCATAATCCAAAAGCAACTTTCGTTTAAAACTTCTACTTGTAACTTCATCCAAAGGGTAAATAAAAGCCAAAAAGTTATGAAAATTTTCCCAATTGACTTCATTCAATAGTTCATAATTCTCAATTATTGTTTTACTTTTTTCTACAATTTTCGTTTTCAAAACACTCATTTCACTGTCATTTGTTATAAACTTTTCAGCAACACTTCGATAAAAAGCCCAGTCTGGAATAAATATTACGTGTGGTGGACTTGGTGATAAAACTACTTTGAATAACAAATCACGTTTAACACTTTGACTGAAACCATTAAATATCAATTCCAAATTAAATAAATCTTGCGATTTCATTAACGAAATACACAGATCGATTAACAAATACTGTTGAAAATTTCGATCTACAACAGAAAGATTATTCCACACAAAAGAAAAACACTCATTGTATTTATCACCACAAAACCAACAAGTCCTTCGAGCCAAACAAAACAAATGCATGTCTGCGTCCGTTGTTTCAATCTCCAAACGATTTACGTATTTAACTAATTCCTTAACACAATCAACGTATTCCCAATTTCCGATACAACTTGTAAACACCAAACTAATATTTTCCCTCAAGAATGAAATTATTTCTTCTTCTTCCATCAACGAAAATAAAAATCTCAATATTTCAACATTCATTTGACCACGTTGTACTGAGGCAATCAAACAATCGGCGATGAATTTCTTTTGTCTTTCTACAGGTAAAAAATACTTCACTGCTGTTTCTCCGTACAAATAGGGAAAAAAATTAGTATTCATTACATCAGTCACGCCTAACATAATATCAGTCCACAGCTTAACGCCCGATGGTTTCTCGTATTGAATAAAAATGATCTTCGATTCCTTGGAAAGTTTTCGCCAGATGGCAAAAACGAAATCTCCCACGCATAAATAACACGCAATTTCGTATTTCCTGTCGATCGGTATTTCTTTAAGCTGTAAAAGCACTTTGGCAGTTTCGCCGACGTCGATTTTTCCTCTCACAGTCCATCGAGTGTTTAATATGATTAGATTCAGGAAGTCGGGAGCAAAGTTGCAACTTATTTTGACGCTATTTTCAAGTGATGATACCCAATTTCTTAATTCTGCTCGCACTTGTGTGATCAAAGGATAAAGTAACTTCTTAGTGGTGATGGGAATTTGTAGTAAATCGACTTTCTTGCAAACTAAATCATCGATTGGTATTCGTTCGTATTCAGATGAACAAGAGTCAGGCAATGAGGCAGTCACGTGATAATGAAGCGATGGATCGCAATTCCATAATTCAATTGCACATTTTACGAGTGCTGCATGTCGAAGACTCGGAACTTCCAAGTTGAAGATTGATTTTACGTTTGTGTCTGATGATTCCATAAATATTGATTTGATGTTATCTTTAATACGAATTAAAAGAAAAAAATAATTAATAAGTAATAAAAATAAATAAATATACATATATACATATACATTATACTAAATCTAAAACAAAATTATGATGCAAGATCCTAGTAAATAAATAAATAAATAAATAAATAAATAAATAAATAAATAAATTTATATAGAAAATTTGTTACATTGTGGCGCCATCTAATGTTAAAAGTTTAAATTTGTTGTTTGGTTTCTCACATCGCATTTTACCAAACACGCAGAGAAATCGATTTTCTGATGTAATAAATTTCAATATTAGGGTTTTAAAATATATATTAATCATAGCAGTGATCTAAAGCAGTGAAAACTTTAGAACCGAATCAGTAAAATTAAATTTATTTTTTTGTGTCTGCACCATCTTGCCCGATTTTACCCAGAATCCATTGCGGAGGCAGGTGAAAACAAACCAAAACAAACATTTGCATTTAGATTAAATTAAGATGCTATAATTAATCAAAGTTTGTCAAAGATGCCTATTCTAAATAAATAAATAAATAAATAAATAAATAAATAAATAAATAAATAAATAAATTAAAAAAAAATAAAATAAAAAGAGTTGCTCTTTTAATACGATTGGAGGCGTTGTTTTTTCAATATTGCAATTAGTATAAATATTTATATATTACCAATAATGTGTTTGATGCCAAACTCGAGTAAATGTGTTGAGACAAGAGCACAACATACACGATGTATACGATGACACAGTGACAGAGACAGACGTTAGTTACAGCGATATCGAACGATGTTCCGTGGCCAGTGATTTTCGAGATGATGAGATATGGAATGGAAGCTTCGTGGACCCAACCGCAATAATGTTGCAGTAATAATTTCTAATTTCTAATATAGAATATAATAAAAGTTTAGATTAATTTAAAATGGGTATTTTTGAGCCAAGAGTATTATTTAATTCGTGATGACATATTTTTATTTCAGTTTCTTGAAGTAAACTCACTGCGCTAACTCAAGTTGTCGACCCTAGATGGCGCGAGCTACATAAAAGACGCCGCACTGTCTAAACATCTGGGATTGAAGTCACTGGAAACCTCACGAATGTTTGTCT
Source organism: Geophilus truncorum (assembly GCA_034695745.1). Lineage (NCBI taxonomy): Eukaryota > Metazoa > Arthropoda > Chilopoda > Geophilomorpha > Geophilidae > Geophilus > Geophilus truncorum. The sequence continues at coordinate 2,138 of JAQFZP010001186.1, read as the reverse complement.
TCTCAATCAGACTCGTTAAGGCGTTAACACTAGTCGGGGCCTGAACTCCAGGTCTTAGGCGCCGCAGCGCAGAAATAAGAGGCACGTCTTACTTCTTTAACGACTCCTGCAGGAATGTCGTCTGCTTTTGTTTCATCCTCCCTGGTAACCGTAGCAACGGTTACCAGGGCAACAGTTTACAATTAGAGATCATTATTTACATCATCAGTATCCAACAATCACACTCATTATCAATCAATCTTAACAATTATACAACATCACTCCCCCCAATTGTAAACTGTATTAAATCCAAAATCCTTAAAATTCAATAACTATCAACATTTCAAACTCATAATTTAAAAGTAAACAAACTCTAAAACCTTAAATTCTAAAAACTCCTTAAATTTCTAACACTCAAAATAACAATGTGGGATTATTTTTAAGAATGTCTTTTAACACGAAAAGTCACTTACCGGTATCGATCTTCTTCAGTTTGTTCTTACTGAGCTGTTGCTCCTTCTTTGTGGATTTCTTGACTTCTCCCTTAGCATATGCCATCTTTAAACGCCGAGCCTTCACCAGTTTGTCCTCTGGCGGGCGTCGTGGTCGAACACTCACGAAACTCGCCACACTATCACTGTCAGCCGATAGTGATGGCGATGGCGGCGACACTTCCTTCACCGTCGATGCTGTTGACGATGACGACGACGATGACGACGTTCCAGAACCCTGCTGCTGATCAAGCGAGTCCTCTGATGACTTCTGGGCACTCCCTCCTTCACCACTCGCTTGAGCAACTGGGGAAGCGACTCGCGGGACCACCGCCACCGGTGGCCTCGCTTCCCCTGGTACTTGCACTGCCGGGACGGCAACTCGCGGGAGCTCACGTAACGGAGATCTTGCCACCACCGGCACTTGTACCGCAGGAACAACTGGAACCACCGGCACTATCACAGCTTGTGGAACTGCCGCCGATCTGCCACGGCGCACAACTAATGGGGCCTCATCCAATGGCTTGTTGTCTTCACTGGATTCATTACTCTTCCCGACTTCTTCAGGCACGACGACATCTTTGGCGCTGGTCACCTTCCTCTCGACGAACATTGCTTTTTGCCACAGTGGCTTCGTTTCGGGTCTCACCCGATGTGAAACAGGATCGCGAATTCGCCAATTCAACTCTCCGCTGTCCACCACTGTGCCACACGTCGCCCTACCAGATTTTATCTCAACTCTTCCTTGTCTAGGGCTCCTTTTAACAACTGATAAGTCACCCACACTTGATGTCAAATTAGTATTCTGACATGAATTGATTAACTCACATAAATTCCCATTCTCTAACAAATCTAACCTTTGGGAATTAACCGATAATGGGGAAGTGTCCGGTTGTGGATATTTACGTGCCGAGAACATACTACCTTCACCTGTCCGTGTAATACAGTTCTCTTTCCGATCAACTACCACAGGCAAAATTTCCTTCAAAGCCTGGGTTGGCTCAAGCACACCCTGTTCAACTAGGGGCTCAACATCCCTCTCCTCTGTACCCTTTCGACAAAAAAGACTGGGAGGGGGTGTAACACACATCGGAGTTATCTCTGGGTTACTACATGTCTCAACTGGAGGATCAACCGAAATTTCCGACTCGTTAAAATGGCCATCATTAATCTCTATTAATAAAGGGTCAAACTCCACTGAACTACGTTCGACCAAGCACCCCACAGAACTATCCCGGACACGATCCCCTTTTCTTTGCTCTTGACTACTAATTGTCAAAATATTATCTAAAAGAAATTTAATTCCAAACTTACTAATTGCACTTAAGCCCAATAAACTCGGGCCGCGAGCTACAAGTGCAAATTCTAAAATCCTTGTTGTACTAGCTATTGTTGTGTGGAGAACAATCATCCCCAACACAACAATGGGGTTGCTATAATGCCCCAGAAGCCTAATATTGGCATTGTTAACATCGCTAATTTTCACTATGCCTAATCTCAACAACTCATCAAAATCTTGTCCACTAAGGACATTCAGCTCTGAACCAGTATCTAATAGAAACCTGAATTTCCTGTTTCCCATGACAACCGGCACTGATGAAATTTGTTTTTTAGTTTTATTTCTTTATTCCTGATATTCTTTATTCTTGATGATATTTGATATTTTAT
>JAQFZP010001185.1:0-21505 GCA_034695745.1 Geophilus truncorum | reverse complement strand
CAATGCGGTATCGTGTATTTCACGAATTTCGTCGAATTTCGTGGGTTGAATGGTTGAAGTTGAATGACAGCAGTGCATGTGTCAAGTGAATTGAGTTAATTATTTCTGGTTAATTTAGTAAAGATGCCCGAATTTCTCAACTACGAAAATGCTGTGATCTTGGCCCCTATGGTCCGGATTGGTGCACTGCCGTTTCGTTTACTTGCACTAAATTACGGTGCCGATGTTGTCTATTCTGAGGTTCAAAACACAAAACGTTGTGTGTTGTAACCATGATTTTAATTTTTTTTTGTTTTATATTTACAGGAAATAATTGATCATAAACTGCTGAAATGTAGAAGAGTTGTCAACCGTAAAATGATAAAACGTAAATATCTGATATGAAAATAAAATAAAATTTATTTTCTAGATGTATTGGGCACTGTTGACTTCATAAACGATACAGAAGATGTCGTTGTTTTTCGGACGTGTTCGGAGGAAAAAAATCAAGTCGTTCTTCAATTGGTATTAAAAACATGAAAATTAACAAAAACAAATTATTAAAGTTATATTAAAATATGATATTTGTTATACAGGGAACGTCAGATGCACAAAGAGCTTTGAAGGCAGCTAAAATGGTGTAAGACGCGAAATGCAATTTAATAACATTATTACATAGTTAAAGGTGTTTTTATTTTATAGAGAACAAGATGTTGCTGGTATTGACGTTAACATGGGCTGTCCTAAAGAATTTTCTCTCAAAGTATTGCGTTATACTTTAAATAATTTATTTAAAATAAGGAAAACTAAATGCATTATTTATTTCAGGGTGGAATGGGTGCTGCTCTGCTTTATCAACCGGAAAAAGTGAAAGAAGTATTAATTTTTTTTTCATGTATTGATAGAGATTTATTTACTTGTTGACCTTTATTTTCTAAATAGATTTTAACAACTTTAGTTGATAATCTGTCCAAACCAGTAACGTGTAAAATTAGAATTTTGCCTGATGTACGTTTTACATCTATTTCTAATTTTAAAAAATTAACTACTTTAGTATTTGCTTTTAATTTAGTTGGAGGATACGATAAAACTGTGTAAATTAATAGAAAGTACGGGAGTGACTGCTGTTGCTGTTCACGGTAGGACGAAAGAAGAGCGACCCCGACATTCCAATCGAAACGAGTACATCAGAGCAATTGTAAAAAGTGTGAATATTCCCGTAATTGCTAAGTATGTTGACAGTTCACAAAATGTATTTTTTTTTATTCTTGTGTATGAATTTTAATTCGATTTTGCAGTGGAGGCTCAAAAGAAGTTCAAGAATACGACGATATTGAGAAATTCAGGCAAGAAACAGAAGCTTCGTCTGTGATGCTTGCTCGAGCTGCTCAGTGGAATTGTTCTATTTTTAGAAAAGATGGGAAATTAAGTATTGATGAAGTCATAAAAAATCTGTTGAAATATGTAAGATTTGATTTAAAGTAGAAATTTTTATTCATTTTTTGAAACTTTATATTTATAAATTTATTTAAAGGCAGTCGATTATGACAATCATCCTCTAAATACGAAATACGTAGTACAGCAGATGTTGCAAGATCTCCAAGAAACGCAGCGTGGGAGGAAGTTATTGTCAGCAAAAACGCTTCAACAAATATGGTATAATTTTGCTAGTACAGTATTTTTAAATTCGGTTCTTTTTTTTTTAATTTAATTTTTTTTTTTTTTTTAGTGAATTATGGGATTTAGAAGATTATTATTTAAAAAACCAAATCACAATTGACATCAAGAGAGAGAAGAATGTTAGAGTTGAAATGAATAATGAGACTAACAATGTGAAACGGTTGAAAAGGGATAATTATTACGAAGTAGATGTTAATTTTGAACGACATCGCTTTAAGGTGGAAGAGCTACCAAAAACACAATTATTAATGTGGACAAGACAAAAAGATTTAACGCAACCGAAATACGAAACGGTAGAATCTATTCAATGAAATGTGCTCAGAAACTAATGCAGTGATTTCGTCTTATCTTTTTACAGATTCATAAAGATAAATTATTTAAATCTATGGTTAACCTTGATGGGATCACTTATACACCTATCAACTGGTAAATCCCTATTTATTATGTTTTGCACATAATTTATTTTCTAATTTTTGTTTTTTATTTTATTTATTTTATTTTTTTTGGTTTTAGGGAGAAGAATAAGAGGTATTCTCAGCAGAGTGCAGCACTTGCTTGCTTGAAAATTTTATCAGAAGCGAATTCTGAGCTAATAATTAAAAGTTGACAAATAAAAAAAATTGAAAATCGAGAGTAAACATTTGAATTCATTTAAATCATTCATTTAATGATAATTTCATTCCTTTTTTGACTTAAAAATAGGTCAATTTTTTTTTCGTATCATATAAAACTATAAAAAAAAAAAAAAAAAAAAAAAATAATTCTTAATGGAACTAGAGATTTGATTCAGCGATGGCCTTGTTTATGGTTTATATCAAAAACAAAAAACATGACAGCTTGAATGTAATGTTTCTTTGCTTATTCCGTACGCTTTGTGGTGCTACATAACGCAATTACGTCACAAAAATGGCTGCCTTGTTCAGCATGGGAGGCAGATCCGAGCTGGATCAATTACGAAAACAAACTTAATTTCTCGCCAATATGACTGTGTTTGCACGTAATTGGTTCACTATCAGTTAATATTTCGCCCGGTTAAAGTGTAACAAATACATAAATTATGGCTCAATGTAAGCAAACGCCTCAAGAATTCATACAAAATGTATTCAGTCCGTCAGTGGCCGTGTTGTGTAGCGCTGACGCTGAAAATTTGTGCCAAAAGAATAATCTTTCTTTTGAAGAACTCGTACAACCATTTTGCAGGTTAACTTCTGAAGGTGTGTATTTATTTGATCAATCGGTGAATTCAGATATGAGTTTTATGTAAAAATATCATCATTTCCTTTACAGCTACTCTCAAAATCCCTCCCAATCAATCCATCAGCGTGCGCAATTTACGGATCGTAATTAAAGATTTAAACACTCAACTGCCGCAAGCTTCGGTAGTTAAGAAAATGTTAAATGATTCAGTTTCTTCGTGTAACGCTGGACATGATGGAAGCCGATCAGTGACAGTGAAAAAAGGAAGTTACGAATTGCAGTTGCCAAGTAAATATGTCACAAGTTTTGATTTAAATTGTTTGCTAATTTGATTTTTTTATTACTTTTGTCAACAGCTTCATTGCCTTGGTTTGAATCGTATCGAGAATGTTTTTTTGATATAATTTATCCCTCCGATCATGAATTTACCAAACATTTTTTAGCTTGTAAGTGATTTAAAGATACGCTGTGAGTCAATTTAATTTTTCGATGTAAATTTAAGGTTTATTCGTCGTTTCAACATCACATCCAAACCCAAATGCAGAGCTAGTCAAATTAAGTCAACAACAACATCAAATTCAACATCAAAATCCTGGCAAGCCTCCGAAATGGTTTTCACCGAATACACTTAAAGCTTACGTTTTACTGCACGACATTACCGATGGCGAGCAATATGAGTAAGAATTTAAAAATTAAACTTTAAAAATTAGAATGTAAACAGATAAATTGTTTTAGTGCCGAGGCCGCTTTCCAGAGTATGAAGTCGGCATTTCCTGGAAGTTTTTGTCACCTTCTACAAATTAATTCTCAACCTCTGGATGAAAATCAAAGTTTACGTTCAACACCTGGCAATCAAGATGGAGCTCAACCTCCAGATCCGTGGAGCCAGTTTCTCACACGAAAAATTGATCAATATGTAAAAAACAAAAAGAAAACAATTATGAAAAAGGTTAAAAATGCTCATGAAAAAACTTCATTATTAAGGAACAAGGCTCAGATTACGATAGCAGTCCGAGAACGCCTCAAGAAGATAACATTTTTCCAAATAAGGTAACCGAAGGTGATTCCGAAATGGACAATAATCACATACCTGAAGAAGGGACTGAAATGACCGAAGATGTATTGATGCCACCTCCAGAAATTGAAGCTATAAGCCATCCTCTGACGCCCGAAGATAATCCAGCGACAACATTTACATCTGAAAAGAGTGTATGCTATGCCTGATTAATGTATTTTATTGTTATTAATTTTTTGTTTAAAAACGTTAATTTTATTATTGAATTCATTAATTTACTAGAATTTGAAAATCGAGTGCGTCAGTGAAAAAGATACTCCTCTCGCTTCCTTCGTTGCAAATAACAAAGTTGTTTATCCATCCGAATTGCCAGCGACACCCCGACCTCACGGACTGTGTCTCACTGTTAGTGATTTGGACAGAATTCGTATTTTTATTCACGAATTTGCCGTGAGGGGATTGATTGCTCACGTAGAGCGACAGATCAAAATTCTAACGGAAACAATGGTAACTTAAAAAAATACTTTCTCTAAATGAATCAATTGGCATAAATTTTGTATTTTATTTCTAAAGGCTACATCCAGGAAGAAATTCCATCGCTCAATTCTAAACGCGACTAAAAAGTGGCTGGTTGGGAATAAACCTGGTTATCAAGGACCAAACTCACCATCAAACACAGTTGTGTAAGTATTACTTATTTTATTTAAAGCTTGATAAACCATTTATTGTTATTCGTATCATTAGTTACAGTCCCGAAGCTACGGAGTTGCAAGTGAGAAAACTCGGCGATTTAGCATTCATGTTTCAGCATTACGAACTAGCATACCAAGCATTTCACGCAGCAAAGCAGGATTTTAACAGTGACCAAGCTTGGCTTTATTATTCAGGAGCTTTGGTACGATTCGATTTATAATTTTTCATAAAGAACTTTAAAAAAAAAATATTTTTTTTACACTCTTAGGAAATGGCTGCTTTAGCTACATTTATGCTCGGAACAAACAGTCCAAGGCCATATCCATTCCATTATATGGAGAACGCTATAAACACATACTTAAACATATGCAAGTGAGTATCAATTACGAATTTAAAAAAAAAAAAATTATTTGAAAATATTATTTTTCTTTCTTTAGATTGCCACATTTTGCCACTCGATGTACTTTGCTCAGTTCTGAATGTTTAAAAAGCAAAAACTTATTTAGTGAAGCTGCTATGCAGTTAATCAAAATGACTAGTGAGGATTCTGATTTACGAAGTGCTTTATTATTAGAACAAGCTGCTTATTGCTTTACTGCCATGCCGAGTACAATGGTGCGAAAATATGCTTTTCATATGGTTTTGGCTGGATATAGGTTTAATAAAGCCGGACAGAGGAAACATGCTTTAAGAGCATATCGACAAGCGTATCAGGTAATAATTACAAGTTTGATATATATGATAGCAATAAAAAATATATTTGCTTTATTAATTTTTAGGCTTATCTTAATCGAAATTGGAGTTTGGCAGAAGATCATATCAATTTTAGTATTGGTAGACAGTCGTATAACTTGAAAATGCTAGAGCAATCTTTGCCCGCATTTCAAAACCTTCTAAAGGAAAATAGCTTGCAATCTTCAACTCAACAAACAAGTTTTTTAAAGGAATATTTGTTTATTTATAACGTCAGTTCGCCTTTTACTTTTTTTTTGTGTTTTTATCTTTTACATCTTTTTTTTTTCTCTTTCTTTTCTCAACAGTTAATGCCATCAACAGATGCTGTTGACGAAAAAGCAAACTTGTTTCTTCCTTTACCGTTAATTGAATGCCAGGAAATAAAAATTGTTTTAGGAAATATACCGTCAATGTCAAAAGCAGTTGCTGGTAAAAAAAAATTATATTGTTTTTTATATATATGTTGTTTTATGATTTTGTATGTATTTTTTAAAAGATGATGTGACACCAGCGTCATCAGTTTCATTTGACGACGACGAATCAGAAGACGAAATGTGGTTCAAGTTGGAGGCGTTAACTGTCCAGCAAGTTCAAGGAAGTGTATCGCCATTATTTAAACCGACAGTTCAGAGATTGTCAGGCCGGACAAATAATTTTGAAAGACCTCTAACAGTTGTAACAGGTTGTTTTATCACTGATTTAATAAGATTTATGTTTTACAAAGGAGTATTTTACTTTCAGAACCGATTTTAGTAGAAATTCCAATGATAAACCCATTGAGTATTCCGTTAATTCTAACTGATATTACCCTTTTGTGGAAATTTCAAGCAACAAGCAAAGATGCAGCTGAAATGCCAATCATATCGAACGAATCAACGGTAAGACATTCAGTTGGTTGCTGTGAAATGTATTTATTCAATTTATCGTGCATAGTTGAACATGGCTTCCGAGACAATCAAAACTCAAGTGATTTCTCATCTTGAACTGGATTCCTGTCAGACCACTAAAGTCCATTTGCAACTGACACCGGAAGAAACGGGGAAATTGAATATTGTTGGTATTTCGTACAGCTTGTCGATATCCGATTCTAGCCAGATGAGCGAAGTCGGAGAAAATCGAACGAACAATTACGCCGTGGCGCAAGGGAAGCAATATTTCAAAGTCAAAGGACCGCGATTGAATAATACCAAAGCAGAAAAAACGAGTCAAACGTATGGCCCTGACTTTAGGCTGGATCCTCTTATTGTTCCCTTGATGCCTTCGCTTGAGGTAAATAATAGTTTCATTTTTACAAAGTAGTTTTTAAAAACATTATATTTTTTTTTAAAATTTAGGTTAATTTTAATAAATTTCCAACGTCGATGCTTTCCGGTGAAATTCAGCAAATTTCGATCGAGTTTGTTAATAAGAGCCAATTACCTATCACCGAACTTCATTTGTGCTTTTCCGCCCCACAATACTTTTCGTTCGGTTCTGATTTACCCACATCGAACGAATCGTTGCACTCTAATTCCACGTTTAATTCATCTCGGTCAAAAGAAACGTACACCTATGTAAACGAGAGCAACTTGGTTACGACTGCTGAAATACCCACTTTGCAGCGCGTGTCTCGGGTGCCTATTTGGTTGTCGGGAGAAGATGATAAACATTTGCCACCGGGTTCTAGTTGTAAATTGCCATTATGGGTACGAGCACCTGATCAGTCGGGGAAGCATAAGTTAAATCTTCTATTTTATTACGAATCGGAAGGGGATAATTCCAAAATGAGGTTCGTAATTTATTATTATTATGATGGTATTATTTGGAGTTTTAATTTGAAGTATTGGTTTTTGTTGTATGTTTATCAGAAATCGTGTTCTTCGCCATTCAATTGCCATCGATGTAATTAGCTCTTTAAGCGTTGAAGCCATAGCAATTAGGAGTCATGGACAAGCACAAGAAAACGGCACGAGTTTATCGGTTGCAATGGAAGTAGAAAACACAAATGATGTAAGAAAATTATTAATGGAAAAAAAAAAATGTAATTTTGCTTTAATTTTTATTTTTTAAATTACGAAAATAGATTTTAGATGATGATATTGTGGAAATCACTGTGATGCAAATTTCTTCAGCTAGCAAATTTTGGACCTTGGAATCAATGAGCATTGCTTCCCACCAAGAAATCCACATTAAACCTCGTGAAACTGCTCATTTATGCTTCAGAGCTGTGTACATAAAGCCACACGAATGTGCGTTACTTAATACTTTAATAATCAATTTATTTTTTTCTAACCTACAAATTGAAATTTTTTAGTAAATGGCAAACAGTCTCTGATCTTCTCAAACATTGCCTTCAGTAATCAAGAGGTAGTAAATATTTCAAAAAAAAAAAAAAAAAAAATTTATACACATTTTTCTTTTTGCAGATCAATAGCAGTTTAACGCCATGTTCGGATTTCTGCCACAGGTCACGCGTAGCTTTTCCAGATGTTACGAGCGAAGAGTTTATTTTCCAGTCGCAGAACACGCAGTCGCATTCGCAACCATCAGCGTCGGGTCACGACGAAGAGTTCAAAGCACTGGAGGCAACTCTGCGCGTGCGGCTCTCGTTGATCGTATTATGGAAAGCAGTTGTAAATTCAAAGGGCAATAGCTCATCAGTCATGGGTCAACACCATCTTTTTATCGACAACATTAATTCCCTCGTAACAACAGCGCCAGAAATAAAAGTAAACATTTATTTTTTATATTAAAATTAAAAAATAATTGACTTTTATTTCATTTATCGATTTTTTATCTGTTTCAGCAAGCTGCCGATAAACCTTTTAGGATCGTTTCTGACCCCGAACGCCCTTTACCAGCCCCACGTCCTCAGCCAAGTCTATTGGTGCTGACACAGCTCGTGCAGTGTACTATGCTCCATCCTGATCAAGTGGAGCATGACTTTGATGTGACAAGAACTTGCTCCGTTTACGTCACTTTAGTGCTTTACAATTGTTCTCATCTATCACTACAAGTCGTCGTGGATACGGCCAAAACATCAGACAGGTAAAGTCCCGTAAAATTAATTAGTTTTTCGAAAATTTCATTTTCACGGGTTGTTGCACTTATTCTTATCATTTCTTCCATCGATTTTTGTGCGTATAAATTTTTTTTTTTTTTTTTATTTTTCGTTTTTTAAAATTACGAAATTGATATTCTCGACTGCATTCGCGATGAAGACGGCGTCGAAGGTCCATTTAATCTCGAGACGTTAGAAAGGAGTCCTTATTGCTCCGTTTTGCTCCGAGCTTCAATCAACTCGACACGAGCTTGAAAGAGGGAGGGCGTGGGTGCGAGGAAACTCGCTTCGGTGTTGAGAGTTCGGCTTAAAGAGCACGTGACTCATTTTCAAAGTTTGCCTTTTGCCTTTAAGCTGGTTATGAATTATTTAATGGATTTTTTTCCTTATGATCAATAATTTCAGCCACTTGCTGTGGCCGAAAATAAGATTAAAATTAAGTTTTGGAGAAATTAATTTATTTATGTTGAATTTATGTTGAATTTGACATTTTGAAAGCACTGGTATTACATCTTGATCTTAAAGCCGTGTCTGTGTCTGTGTTTGTTCCTTTTCATCTGCTCTTTACTCTATCACCAAATTGTTGGGCGACAATAGAACGTGTCTGCGTTTGCCATCTGTTTTTTCTTTTTTTTTTTTTCTTAAAATATAATCCAAAATATCAAATAAAATTCTAAAAGCAGTCAATTAAATTTTCTAAAAATAGTATTTAATTTTTTCAACTTCTTGTTTACCTTGTATATTTCTATACCTTCTCCCCTACCCTTCCTAGTAATCGAACAGTTGAAAAAACATGTTTTCGCCAATTCGCAAACAACTTATGGCACCAAAGGCGAGAGCACACTCGTGTATTAGAGTGTGGTAGTGGTTCATTTATACTCGATCAATTTCCATCACTTGTTTTGATCACATTTGTCATTTTCCCATACTTTTTCCTCATGTGAAGTGCATGTGCTGCGTCGAGACGTATCATTTTCACTATTCATCTTCTAGCCGCAATACATTTTAACATTTAACATTTTAATATTTAATATCTTCAATAAACTAATTTCCAATTACAAATGCAATTACGTAAAAATAAATTGTTTACACGTTTGTTTTCCTACTTTGCTCGAAGGTAGTTAATTAAATTAGACACCAAACCTTAAAAGTTGAAACCGCAACGGGATTTGATTGACGTCAAAGGGTTAAATGATAAAAAGCTTAATGAATTTTATTAGCATTTTCGATCTCCTGATTTCATTTGCATATTCATCTCCCCGCTTTGCACCTCAACTCTTGTTTTCACAGTTTCCTTAATTGAGTCGAACTCCCCGTCACCGCAGCAAATCTCTTAATCCCAGCGCCATATTTTTTACGGATTTGACGTCCGTCTTGCTTAGTTGAGCGGTAAATAGCGAGCGATCATTAATTGGAGGTGCGCCCGCTTTTCTTGCTCTTTCTAATGAACTGTGAAAAGAATTTCTTTGCGGCTTCACCCACGTGGAATTTACGACGTTACCAGTTTTCCCCTCCCGTGCACGACCCTCGACAAAGTATTCACAAAACCAAATGGAACATGCTTTATTTAATGCCGCTGTTTAAGGAGAAAACGCCTTTTCTCGTGGCATTCTCAAATGACAGCTTGCAGATCCCGGTCGAGAGTTATATACCTCTCGTTTTGAGCCGTGCAATGAATCTCGCGGGATTTGATTCCTCTTTGCCATCTTTTATCGAACCCTTTATCATTTTCATCCGTAGTGATGTATTTGCAGCCCAATATTTGTCAACTTTGATGGAAAAGTGTGATTAAAGAGACAATCTTTTAAGACCAGACCCGTAATTTACGACTTTTTTTTTTGTTTTAATTTGATTCCACAGTTTTCCACTCCAAAACGGCCCCATCGGTCAGCAGCCATCCGGTTACTTAGCAACCTACCAAGCATCGGTTGCTACGAATTTCGCTTGGGTTGGATCGACATTGATTTCTTTGGCCAGTTTGATGCCGAAAGAAAGCAGAAAAATTCAACTGAAAGCTTGTTTTTACGCACCTGGAACCTATAATATGGGAAGTGTATACGTGGGTGTAAGACGCGTGTCGTCGCCTGAGGAACAACTCACCCAACAGAGGCCTTGTCCACCGAGTTTAATGTTGGTTAAGAGTAACACGTGATAACTTTTTCTTTTATGATTAAGAATTTTTTTGTTTTTGCACAAACTTTTTCTCTTGTGTGTGTAATTTCTAATCCCGTAAATGATCGAGTTTTAATTCTATTGTAAAATATCCAAATTGTTTTGCTTGTTATCGAGGCTCCTGATGAATATTTTTGTTGATAATGGACAGAGGTAATAATTTTAATGAACCTTTTTTTCTAGGAGTTGAATTAAAACGTTAGTTGTAATAAATAATTAATTAAGTGAATAAATAAATGATTGTAATTATTGAATGATGATATATACTAGTACAAGTTGAATAAAAATGAAGATTCGTATTTCATTTTTTTTCTATTTTTTTTTTCAAATACCCGGTACCGAGTAATAAAATATCAAATTACAGTAAAAAAAAAAAAACAAAAAAAAAAAAAAAAACAAAAAAAAAAAAACAGGAAATTGAATTCCAATTCAATCTCAGTTGTAAGGAAGTGCAGAATTCGAGTAAGCTTCGAAGCCGAGGTACTTTAGTTTTAAGTAAATTTTATAAATTTGCATAAATTAGACTTTTCAGACTTTTAATGGTTATTTTGGAAATTTGTAATTTAATATCAAGTGCTCATACGCTTACAGCGCATTTCAAAATATCGTAGTTAAGCTATTCAATAAATAAGTTAATGCACAGCTGAAATTCATACCGTACGTCGAGTACAAAATTTAAACTTTTGCTTTTAAATTTAATACAACATTTATGAATACATTGAATTTGAACTCACTAAATGAACAAAACGTTCCAGCTGCTCACAGTCATAGAGGGCGTTAGAATTTCCAAACATCGAAATGAATAAATTGAAGAGCAAGCGTGAGTGTTAAACGATTCCTTTTTCACAGGAAATGGAAATAAGACAATTTAAAATATTTATTCGTTTCTTGAATTTTAAAAGCAGGTATTATAAAAGTATAGTTTATTGGTGCGCGTGATTGATTTGTTACTCCGCTACACGCTACATCTTCCTGCTTTAAAAGATCAATAAACGACTCCTCTTTTGATGTTTCCTCTTTTCTGCCAGCTCTAATGCTATTAACTATCATTCGAGTCTCTAAACAACTTTCTTCTACTTGAGTCAAGATTTTTTTCTTTGCTATTATTTTCTTGAATTGAATACGGGTAAAACAAAGGTGATAAAAACTCAATTTGAAATGTAGGGTTAACATTGACATTTGCCATTTTTTTTATTTTCACCAAAAAGTTATAGAAAAAAAAGAACTTAATCTTTACCTATAAATCGAGTGTCGTGCAATTTCAAGACCGGATACGACACATAAATCATATTAACTGCTTTTTTGATCAAGTTATCATCAGATTAAAAGAGAAATGTTGGAAGAAATGAGTTTTCCTTACATTTTATATAATTTTTTTTTTTTTTTTTTGGGTAAGATTTTTCGACTGATGTTTTTTTTTTAGTATTAAAGTAAACATATATCAATATTTAATTTCTTAACTACTAAATTATGTAGTTTATATGTAGTAGATAAATATAACTTTTATCAAATTAAACCCAGTAGTCTTACTTCTGCTGCTCTTGCTTTGTGACATATTAGTAGTAATTGGATTACAATTTCCCGAAGAAGTAATTTATATACTCTTTAATGAAGTAAAAATTGAAAGGAAAATTTCCTTCAATGCGACATAATTTGATCTTGAATCCTTAATTAAAAATTTTACAAATACTTAAAAATTCATAAAAATGTGGGCAGAACAATTTTAATATAAAACCAAGCGGTGCCTGCAGGTTGACTGTGCAGGTAAGAATAGAAAAGGAAACGAATGTTATTAGGGAAACGAACACAGTTCCGTAATTGGATTCGCGTGGTGCAGAGTTTGGTGTGATGAGTCGATAATTGGCACACAATGGACTTCTTTTACAAGGGTGAAAATGAAAAGAGAGATGAAGAACACCGTCCTAATGAGCTACAAGTCTAAAAGAAGAGCATTTCATCCTGCTCTATCCCTCGGGTGCAATCAGATAGCAAAAAACGTTCCAATTCGTAGTGGGTTTTGTCCATATAATGATGGTAACAGTTGGGCCTAGAATATTAAAGAGAACTTCTTATCTTTTTTCCCGGATTCGAAGCGCAGCCGCACTTACGTCGAGATGGTCGAAATGAAAAAGAAAAAAAGAAAGAAATGAAATGGAAACGAAATCCATAACACAAGTTGGTAGTGCGTTTCAAGTGGATGCTGCACACAGAGATCATTTTTAGAAGTGATGAGCACTCCACGTCCAATTTGACCTGTGGGCACTGGTGATTGGAAAGGGAATTTTTTCGGCCACTGAGCTGAGAATTGTGAGGTCAACCAACATCGATTTACTCGGGTTGCTACAGCAAAAGAAAATTCGCGACAAGTTGACAAATTAAAGCACGCCTTTCGTTTGCTTTCTTTTATTCCGGAATTCTAATTTCGTACTACCGCGAGCACCACCGAGTGTGAAAACGAACCTGTTTATAACTCATTCTTTATTATACTGCCATCGTTGCTCATTGCCATGGAAACACGTTGCCACATAACTACCGGATTTTAGGTCTTCTCGATGCTTTGGCCTTTAATGTAACGAGATACAGAGAAATAACATGGATAGACTTTTGTAATGCGAAGGGATTAGTTGAGAGATTAGAAGTTGCAAATAAGAAATATGTTCGAGCACAATTGGTCACAGGAAACCAAATTGATAACAATGTAAATAA
This sequence comes from Geophilus truncorum, assembly GCA_034695745.1. NCBI lineage: Eukaryota > Metazoa > Arthropoda > Chilopoda > Geophilomorpha > Geophilidae > Geophilus > Geophilus truncorum. The sequence continues at coordinate 8,288 of JAQFZP010001185.1, read as the reverse complement.
TTTTTTATTTTACGTAACACGAATGCATGAAATATTCTTTCCATATTTTTTTTTAGAATGTATTGTTTAATATTGGGCGTGTTGATTCGTTCGAAAGACACCTCGAAAATGTACAACCAGTGTTGGGGACGTTACTTTTCCATGTTTGAATGGGTGGGGTGAGATATTATTTATTAACCTTCAACACATATGAAAATTATAATACACACTATGTGTTGAAGTTTAACACTTTACCCCACCTCTTAGAAAAATGAAAAAATAACGAAACACAGGAACTTCCCCAACACTGCGTACAACTTATACTTATGAAAAGGTTTTTCGCTATCATGGGTGGACCCGAAAGAAGAAGTGTTCGTATCTTCGGGATAGGAGAAAATACAACGAAATTGACAAATTTAAGCGACAGTGGTAATACATTCAGGTAAAGAAATAAACTTTGTGAATGCTAATTTTTAAGTTTTTTTTTTTTCCAATTACAGCTCAACCCCCATAGATTCTAAAATCCATATCTAGAAAGAATTTGTATTTAATGTTTTACAATTTCGTGAAATTGTTAGAATGCTAAGGAAATATCCGGGTCAGACCAAAAATTGAAATGGTTAGACGTCTTTTTACAGAATGGTAACTCATTCGAAGAAGCAAGAAAGCGTGATAAACTAATTCGAGAAATGATACGATTAAGCAAGATTATATTATAGTACACGAGAACATTAAGTTTCGTTTCGAAGAGAACTCTTATTTCATGAAGATTGCTTCGCAGAAAATGAAGGAAAGTTGATTGAAATAGTAGTTTTGATTTCTAATCAAAAATTGAAGGAGGGTTGTCCAGCAGATGATCGTGAAGTAGAAAAGAAAGTTCGATTTATATCCGGCAATATTTCTGGTAAATGTAGTTAATTTACTGTATTTACCCACATTAGGCGGCATGCCGGTAAATACGGTATTTATTTGTAAGTTAATTACTTAAATTATTTAAAATTTTTTTTTTTTATAGAATTCTTTAAACGATACGAAAAGGACGAAAAGAATAGGATAAGGTTAGACCATTTGAATCGAAACAAATAAAATGTTACGATATGGGATACAATTATTTTTGTAATAATTTTTTGTTTTAGTTTTTGTAGTACCGGTATTTTAAAAATTCATGAAATTGTTTCATTAAAAATACACCATTAAGTGGAAATTTATGATTTTTAAAGAGAAAACATTTTTTGCTTGTAGAATATCGAAATAACGAACACACGAGGCAGTTTGAGAAGAAACATGAACCATGTTTATATACCACACTAAAACAACAAATTCCAGTTGAACGTTAATCAACGTTTTCTCATGAGAAATAGTGTATCAACTTAGATTAATTTTCGTCGTGTTTGCTACTAATTTTTCCTGTGGTCACGAGATTTCTCGTGGGAATCAATTTCCTACTACAAGAAAGGAACAGATGATCCTCTTTGGTACCATCAACGTCCTTTACTCCTTATGATGGATGCGAGAGCGGATTTTCCTTGTCTGCCCGAGGGAACGAACATCATGTAATCCCTCCATCAAAAAGCAAAAGCAATCCAAAGCTCCGCCTTGAGCGCAGGCTTCACTACGCAGCTTTTTTTGAATTTTATTTTATTTACACTCTTTTCAAACTGTCAAAACACTTAACAAGCCTTTTATTTTTTTTTACTGTAAAACGATTAACCTGAGAATTGAAGTTTTAATCCCTTTAATTAGATAAAAGTTGTTTTTTTTTTCATCAGGTACAAATATAATTCTCATTTACATGTCACTCAAATGATATTGTGATGTCGGTGTTTACTTATTTGATCGAGTAAAAACAAATAATTCTAGGCCTTATTTGCATTGAGATAGAGGAATAAAAGGCAAGAAAATCCATTTTTTTTTTTACAAGGAAGGAAATGGAATTTCAAACGCGACAGTCATTGGAGGCCAATTCGGTGTCATGTGAGCTGAGTCCACTGTGGGAATCTCGTTTTAGTTGTTGTTGACTGAGATCCCGCCTTCTGCGAAATGAACGTTTCAAATACTGTGGTCCTCGTGATGAATCTTGCGTGTATTCATAAGTAAAACCTCCGATGATACCACCGAGAATGGGTCCCACCCAATACACCTGAGGGTTTTTATGAAATTTTATGAATTCTTCCGATAAAAAGATTTTTTCTTTACATACCCAGTGGTTCGTCCAGCTATTCATGACCACCGCTGGGCCGAAAGATCGTGCAGGGTTCATGCTCGCACCGGTAGAACGAAACTAAATGAGAAAATTTTATGTATTTTTTAAATATCGGAACCCATCACGCGTTATGAAGACGCCGAAAAGACTGAAATGATAATTAAGAAACATAACGCAAGAAAGTGCAAATTTTATTTATTCAACATCAACTTTTTTTCCCGAACGTTATTATTGAAACGAGTGCTATTATTAGCTTATCTGCACACTTCAGCCATAAAAGCGCTTCAAAATAAATTGCTCGAGACGGCGAAAAGTGTTTTTGTATGCAAAGAAAGAAAATTGAGCGGAAAACTCACCCCGAATAAGTGTCCCCCGGTGTATGCCAATCCAATCGAAAGTGCCTTGAAGCCCATATCAGCCCTGTGCGGATCCACATTGGCCATAACAGTCAAAACGACAACCAACGTCGACATGAACTCGACGCCGAACGCCTGACTCGGGTGCATGCGAGAATGAAGCTGAGTGACGCCCAAACCGTGTCTCAGCGAAGGTGGCGTGAGGCCGTACAGAATTGCCGCCCCAGCCGTCGCTCCCAGGCATTGCGCAACGATATAAAGCGAGGCGCGAAGCACCGAGATGTTCCTTGTCACCAACATTGCTATGGAAACAGCTGGGTTTGCGTGGGCGCCACTGATGTGCCCCAGGCATTGAACCATCGTTCCGACTGCAACTCCGAACGCTAAGGCTACTTTGACCTCTTCAACCGCCGCATTGGAAGCGCTGTCTTGCTTGTCAAGGGATTCTGGGGGTGACCAACGAACGCACGCACCGCATCCGAACAGAACGATGACCAACGTGGCCAAGAATTCGCTACGAACGCTCTTCCAGAAGTGAAAACTGCGAACTTCTTCTTTAAAAGGGATCTCTTGGGGAAGCGAGTCTAGGTAACGACGGACGACCTCCACTGGGGAGTGGGCATTCGTGATACCCCCTCTACTGCTCATCATCATCCATCAAAAATAGGAAGTGCACTGTATCCAAGTTAAAAGCCTCATTATGTTGATCTGATAAAAAATTAACAGCGTTAAAACTTTTAATGAAGTTACCATAAATTAAAAAAAAAAAAAAAAAAAAGGATTTTAAAATTTTTATATCTTTTGCTCGCACCTATTTTTTTCCACACACCAATTAGAAGTTAGTTGGAGTTAGAAAAGAAACTAAAAAGATAATGATCATTTGACCTTAAAAATTTGCTCTCTCGCTCTGCGCAGCTAATTAGAAACAATGTACATAGAATACTGATAAGGTAGCTAGGGTGTTGTAAAATTAGAGAAAACGTTTCTTTGCACGCTTCAAGCAGTCTATTTACTCAGGATCTCGCATCGATATAAAAAACAGGTGGGATTTCTACAGTTGGAAAATCGTGCTTTCTACTCTTTCCTTAAAAACTTGCATCAAATGCGCTCTCCCCTTTCCCCTGTTTATTCCGCACTCACACGAATGAAGTTTGAACAGGCAGCTGGCAAATTCTCATCCATTGATGCGACTCGGCTCGAGGACATTTAGTATAAATTTCTTTTTTTTCATTTTGTTTTCAGAGAAATGTGATCTCCAACACACTCGAGTCAATATTTTATCGTGTAAAATGTGAGAATACCGTGCTTGAACTCCCATTGCAAACATCACTTATCCATTTACACAGGTAAATACATTTTACTTTTCATTCAATACGCGTGCTGCAGTACATTAAACCTTTATTTTATTACCACCCAATTTACCCACACACGCTTCACTATTACGCTAAATTAATATTTAATTTAACTCGACTGCAACTGTACATCACTGACAACTGGCAGCAATTTCAAACGAATGAATTCAACGTCAAAAATCAAACGCATACTCACAAAGCTCGATATGTTTTCATCGAAAGCATTTTTCTTACGAGATGTAGGCACGAGTTCTCTGGCAGATCCTACTCGCACGTGAGGTTCGCTCTTAATAGCCGCCTACAAGGACCCCACCCACACAAGTCACGTCGTCGATGGTGATGCTGTTAGCGGGAAAAAGATGAAGCAGCGTTCGATCCACTCGCGTAGGAGGACAATAGGACGGGAAGCCCCGAACGTAGCCAATATAGAGCACCTCACCCGCAGCAGGAAAGCGGCAATTTGGGCGGAGCTTTTGTCTGGGTGAATATCTAAAAATTACCTTTATTTGTCGTTAAAGAACAGTTGAAAAAATTCGCTACAAAGTGATTGATTGCCAGCACCGCCTCAGGGCGTTTAGTAATTAATTATGGGTTGTTGTTATGTATCGACTTACAAGAGCTGAGTGTAATTTAATTAGATACGCTGTCGTGTAAAAGACATGGTCTGGCAAGAATTTCTCTTTATTAAATTTTTAACATAGTCCCTTTTCTTATTTCTTAGCTATTTATAAAAATCTAATGTCTGTAACACAGACGGCATCCTACCTCTCGTTTTGTCTTATTTCGAAACATGCTGCATTTGCATTGAAATGCAAAATTTAAGTGAAAATGGAATAAAGAAGTGGTGAGATCAGATGAAGCGTACACTGCTCGAGTTTTATTACTTTTTTTTAAATTTTTATGTTTTATATTCCTGTCAAAAAAAGTTTAAAACATTATAAAGTCAGGGCTTAAGTTGTGTAAAGAAACCGAGTCATCGTCTTTTGCATAATAATTTATTAATCAATATAGAATGAAAAATTCAAATTTGCTTGCGGTTTTTATTTTATTTAAATTAGTGATAGTTGTTTAAAGTAGGTAATTGTAAACATAAAATTGAAAGCTACATCTATTTACTTACTCTAGGCTATTGAAAGCATGTACTCGGCGGTTAGTTTACATTTTTATTTGCTTATGCACTGCACTTATATTTGAGTATTTTTTACATTAAAACATCAAGCGTCTTGAATTATTTTTATTTCTTTAACATAAAGTTTGATGTTTTGAGAAAAGATAACAATAACAAGATGTTTGAGTTTTGGCTTACGCCACTGAGTTTAAAGTGGCACTGTAATTGGCGCTGGCACAATTTCGAAAGTAAGATAAACATTTAATATATGAAATTGTAAGTGTTTTGGCGTTTTTATCTATGACGTAGAAAATTATCCACTCAAATGTGATATAATACAGGAGAAATCAACATCAATTGGTGCTTTATTGCAAAACAAAATCAAATGAGAATCTCAACTTTACGAATTCCATCAAACATTTGAAAGCGAGAAAGAAAATGGAGATTCTTAGTACAATTCGAAATGGTTTTTTAAGAACTGAGAGTCCCAGCGCGACCAAATCCACTAAAAACTCTCTCAAACACAAAAAACCACTTTTGGCAATGATACGCTCAACACAATTTCTTTTCCCCAATTCGTTCAATTTGAAACTTCGTGTTGTAAAATAAGTTCAATTTTTTATTTAAAGAAAAAAGTAAAAGTTTGTTTTTTCATAATGTGTGGTGTAATCTCATTTTTAACGAGTCTCGAGTGCATTGTTAGAAAGGCTAATATTACACTCGAGACACTTAGTGGAGATTTTCAAAATGGAAGAAATTTAGACAATGGCGGAAGAGTTTAGTAATTAAGTCATTAAGTGGAAAGATAATAAGTTATGTTTATCATGGGCAAAATTAATTCTGGCCTTAAAAGCAAGCTTGTGATGGCGTTAATAAATTTATTTACGGTGTGCTACACTAATTACTCCAATATCCCTACAATACATAATTCAAGAAATTAAAGTGGATTAACTAAAGTTAGTAATACAATATCGCATTGCATGTACATAGCTTCAAATTATTAATGCAGCCATAATTCAATTTTTAATGAGTTTGGTTACTAATTGAACTGTCAGTTTTCCATAGGTTTAATAACTTTCATTAATTTCTTGTCGATAATACAATATTTATCTTTATCAATAATTTAACGACTGCTGAATATATACTAGAGATCTTCTAACATTTTCATGGGTTCTTTGAGGTCTGACTACTTTTATGATTATCTTCAGAGGTTTGCTTCACTGCTAAGCAGCTTTGAGTTTATCACAAGACTTATGTCCATCCACCATCTTTATTATTGTTTGACATCAGATGGTTTTTGTAAACAAGGGTATTAAAGGGAAATAAAATACTGCACGAGAATTTTTCGGCTACCGTACCACATTCGTTGATTTGTCTGATTCCACAAAGAGTTAGTGCGAGGAAATAATGGACTTTGTTTTCTTTGCCAAAATGACACTCTGGGGTCCTTGCAGAATCGTTACCTTTTATTAGTTTAGGTCTGAGGGAAGAATACTCCAGAATGCGAGCTGCGTGCAAAAATAAATTTATAAGTCACTTATAAATTTTTTACTTTTAGTCACTTAGAACATATGTTCTTTTATTTACTACTTAATAAATGTATAATTGCTAAGTGACTAAAAGGGAAATTAGTAATCAGGCTTCGAACCGGTTAATTTCGGTTTTTATTTTTGGGGGTTTTGCATTTTTTTGTAAACAAAAAAAAAAAACGGGTGTTTTTCGTTATAAAAATAACGAAATTCACACGTTTTTTAATCTTACGTACTACTGTACTAGTACGTAAAAACCAAATCTGAAGTCACGTGGCCTTGAATCAGTTTGCGTGTTTTGCTACCAGGTGAGGCAAAATAGTTTGATGACCCAACCAAAACAAAACAAAAATTAACGTTGATTAGCAGTAAATTTCTAAATTCGTTTTACGAGCGCTATTGCACTAAACTAAGCATTCAAAAAAAAGGTTTTGTTGTCATAAATTTAAATAAATAAATAATTTTTTTGTTACAGAGTTAACAACATTAAAATTTGATCGAAAGTAAGTTGAAAAAACCTGCTAATTTGGCAGGAAATCCACAATTTATTATTTTCTTGCATAAAGTATGTTGTAAAAAAATTTATTTGAAATATATGCATTCATATTTATTCAATTTTGATTAATATCTTATTTGAACTTGCGGCCACTAGTTGGCACTACCCTGCACACCGGAATGCAATGCGGAGCAGCCACTATAAAACCTACGCTAGATTTTGCGAGTTAAAGGTAACCAAATTGTCCAATTATTTTTCTTTTTAAGTCGTAATAAAACATAATAAATTTATAACCTTGTATCAGGTATTGAGTGCACACGAGCAGGGAAATAATGGCTGCCACAGCTGTTGAATTTGAAATTTTCAATCAAACGACATCAGCGTTAATCGGCGAAAAAGAAAGTAATTAGGGTACTCAAACCTCAATAACTACATCTATTTATGGATATACAAACATATTCTGACGTTAGAACCACTCAATTAACTCCGGCGACGTCAAAGAACACTGAACTATCACCGCGAGTAACCTCGAGCAACGCACATATTTTCATTTAGGTTGTGATGGTTTGTGCTTCACGTTTACTCATCACCAGGAAGACATGGATTGCAAACTGGTTACTTGAATATGTGTTTGAGGTAATTGTTATTGAGTGAAAATAAAAATTGTTTTTGCGGAGCAGTTAAAATCCTGTGCATAAAAACGAGGCAAAAACGTGTGGTTACAAGTACGTCTTGTAGAAACAGTGGCAACTTAAGTTATTAAAATATATGCCATTTATTAATTGACTAAAAAATAAATTAATAGAACAGTCGTTGACAGTGAAAGCAAAGAGGTAAAACGAGCAACTGACGAATAACATGAAGTATACTGTGACTCTATTTGTTTAGTTAGTGATGAATGCAAATAGGTAATAGGTAATGGGTTTACAAAACAAAGCTATATGTTTTAAGTTTGCAATTTGGTGATCGCCATTTGTTCTGAGTAACTCAGGAAAGGAAAGGATGACAAACAAATGAAAAGTTGAGGGTGATGAAAAACAGTGGAATAAATTCAAGCAAGACATACCGGTAACTTATGTTTCGAGTACTCAGTGGGGCGAGGAGGGAACTAGCGGTAAAGAGTGATGGGTGATGAATAAGGGTTAACGGATGATGGATAATGAAAAAAAAGAGAAGGGAATTTCTTTGCTCAGAAGTGACCAAATGGCAAGATTATACACTTACCATTTGGTCACTTTTTCATTTTTTGCTCACATCTACTAATC
>JAQFZP010001184.1:0-21507 GCA_034695745.1 Geophilus truncorum | reverse complement strand
GCATACTAGATTAATTAGAGAGAATTCATTATGATTTGCTCATTGATTGTTTTAGTTTTTCTTAGATTTTATTCTAACAAACTTTTCCTACCAATCTGTGACTTACCGATTATGACTTACCGATTTAGACAACCGATTATGAGTATTGATTGTATTTATTTACATCGTACGCCCAATTTTAGAGAGAAGAAGTTATTTTTATTTATTTTAATATATTTAATATGATTTTATGTGTTAAATCTCTGCTTAATTGTTTCAAGCATTGAGAATAATATAGTTTATTTGATTTGCATTAGAATATCTATTATTTCTTTAGTAGTTCTATATTCTTTGCTCGAAATAGCAACAAGTTATTTCCATGATTGTTACAAGCTTTGTCATCATTGCCTTGATAGCAATTAATGCGTTTCTTATTGATCCTGCTTTGTTAATTTGGATCGCAGTATTATTTATTTTATTAGGAGTAACTTTATTATTTGTTTTACTCGATATTGTCGTATATTTTGACCTCGATATAGAGTTATTTTTCCAAATCCGATATTAGTCTGTTAAATCAGCATTCGAAGTCGTGTATTTCCCGAACTCTGGGAAACATTGATTATTGTTTATTTATTTCTATATCAGACTGAGAAACGTCTGTAAGAGCTTTATTTATTTATTTTATTTCCTGTTATAAGAATAAAAGATTTATTCTATTAAGATTTATTTTTGTTCTTATATTTAAAATCCCTAGACCAACAGAAGTTTAAAGATTATTATTATTTTTATTAATTGATTTAAACCGGAAGCACGACAAAAGTACCTTCATTTTTAGGTTTTATTAAGATAATAGGCTGCGCTATAAAAGACGATTGACCTAATAAAAATTATAGAATTAGCAAAAACACAACTCAGCCTAAAAACGCAAATTATGCAAGTTTGATAAGTTGAAAGCTAAATATAATTCAGAATTTATTCTACACCAATGCTAGGTCAATAACAGTCCACTAGAAAAGTCCAGCAAAAGAAAAAGCGCGTAATTCCAATTCTATACACCATTTCTATAGCATGAACCTCAATACTACTGTTAATTCTGAATATTTTCATAACATTGCTTTGTAAGCAGATTTTCACTCAAACCATGAACACTTATGATCAAGGACAGTTTGCTTGAGAAAATAAATTAGATCGCGTGCAAAAACTGCATTTTACGATGTAACGACGACGGGAAGCTCACGGCATCCAATCTGCGGCAACTGAGTTGTATAATGCCCGAACAAGAAAATATCGACCGCCTACGCGAACTCGAGCAAGACTACGAAAATCTGACTAGCATCGAACAAATCGTTACGACAATTGGAGGTGTTAACAGGCTTTTGCCACGATTGAGATCGATTTGTTTCAAAGCTGATGTCCCAGAAATGATCGAGTTTGTACATCACGCCAATTTTGTGAAGTTTGTGAATAATAACTCTGTAATTTTAACTTATGACTGCTTGAAGATGAAACTACTAACTGCTAAAATCAGCAATGCAAAATGCAAATCTTTGCACAGGAGGAGAAATAAAGATTAATGGTCGCCAGCAATTCATTTCGACAACAATCCAACAATTTAACAAATGAGCTTATGCCAAATTCACTGGGATACGGTTTGAGACAACATTTTCAAAAGCCTGCCACAATTTTTCCAAAAGCAGCATTTCACTGTAAAAAAGTCTTTTTTAACCATAAAGAAATTTTATATTAATTATTACATTTTGAACCTGCAAGAAAGTTAATGAAAAATTTAAAAGCAGTTTCTTTTCTCACCAAAAATGGAAACTGGATCGAATATTACAGTATCATACTGTAACATTTCATACAAGTTTGTATAAACTGTACAAACACAATTGGCAAATATAAATAAGTATGGTATTATAAACAATTTAAACTAAAAATTATTTATGTATTAATTATTTTTAAACACATGAGACATGGCACATTTATCTTTCTTAAACTCTGCCATTTTGTTTTACTCTCGATTTTGACGCATCATTTTCTTTAGTCTACGCATTATCAGCTGCATAAAAATGACTTCAATTTTCATAGATTATGAAAATTGATGTCATTTTTAACTATGAATCATACTGTAGTTAAGTAACGTTGATCTGGACGAATAAAAAATTTACCTTAAAAAAGGCACTTTGCCAGACTAATTCTTATGTCTGTTAAATTCTAAAAATGTAGGCGAAAGACGGAAAGAATAGAGCTTAAGATCGCCAGAGGCTCGTTTTGAGTTTAAGCGAAACAATTTTTATCTATTGAGATTAAGAACAAACATAGACTATCTCAAAAGAGCATCGCTTGCTAATTACAAGAAAGTTTACTATGATGATGAAGTAGAAACCCTGCTAAGAGAATTTGAAACGAAAATGGCACGCAGAAAACAACTAATAAGAAGACTAATTTTTAATTCTGTTTTAGCAGCAATAGGAGCTGTCTTTCATGCGGCCATGTACGCTGAAGCAAGAGCGACCTTGGTCGTTGTATTACAAGCTGCTCTAGTAATAATGCACTGGGCCCTAAGAAGATGTCGCAAACGGAAGCACAACGTCGGGCCTGGCGCAACGAGCATCGCGCAACGAGCATCGTCAAACTCGACAAGAAAAATATTCTGAGCGAGAAAATTTAGAAATCCTTCGATTGCATATTACACTCACCTATGCAAGACCAAGAACCAAGAGTCAGGAGCTTTACGGAGTGTTATTATATGTATAACAAAAGAAATGCCCATTTAAATATTTGTGAGATGTGGTGACAAAAAATGAAACAAATGAAGTACTACACCAATTTCATGAGCCTCAAACCACATATCAGAAGAATTTAATTATGGACACCTAGAAAGTGTCGCGAATAATTGTGACTAAGACATCTACAAGAACAGCGTTTGACCATCATCACTGGCACCATTTCGACAACTGCATCGTCAGATTCAACAGATACTTTGTCATTTGCCCCAACTTTCCTAAACCAAGGATATCAAGAGACTCACAAATTTATTCACTATCATCAAGGCGAATATGCCATAGAACAGATGCAGATGAGAAGTTACTAAATGAAGATGAGAAAAAATCGTGCTTAAGGTTACCAACGACTGCTCTGGTCGTACGGGACATGCCTCAAAAAAAATAGGAACACCACAAATATTACCTCATAAGCAAATCAATTTCCTAGATAAGAGTGAGCAAAAATGGCCAGATCCTTTAAAATAGTTAAAAACTGGTCCCTGACCTTTAATTGCAGCTGCATTACTTCTGCCACCTACCAATCAAGGCTTGACCTTTCCAATTGGTACTTATCAATATTGATCAGGATCAAACATTTCTGAACCAGATTATGAACAGATGAAGCTAGGTTTAGCCATGACAGTTGTGTGGATTTGCATAATGCTCATTATTGGGCACTTTAAAATCCACACTGGCTTCAAGAAACAAAACATCAGCAACAATGTTTGGGTTGGATTTACCAAAACAGAATAATTGGTCCTGTCTTTTATGAAGGGGCACTCACAGGTGATCGATATCTAAACTTGATTCTACACTCAGAAATCCCTGGGGGAAAACTTCCCTATATCTGCGGAAAAAGGATGATTTGGCATACTCTAAAGAAAGGGAAATTTCAAAAGTGTAGCATAGTGTGGTAAATTACCACACAATTAGGAAAAATTGTCACATACAAAGGGAAAAAGTACTTTTCCTTCTGCATATTTCCCTCTTGTTTTCTGAGTGTAAGAAGGATTGTTTAAGATACGTTGACAATTTACCTTTGGCAGAATTCAACAAACTTCATTACCAACAAGATGGTGCTCCTCCCCATTATGCCCTACAAGTTCACTGAGTGGCTTGATCAAACTTTTCCTGGGAAATGGATTGGAAGAGCAGGCCCAATTGCCTGGCCTCCCACATCACCTGACCTAACACCATGTGATTTTTTTCTGTGGGGATACATCAAGGAGAAGGTGTATCAAACACCAACAGTATCTGTTGCAGATGGGGCCCACTATTGAAATATTAGAGCTGTAGAAACAATAACGGCATGGCACTTTGGCGATGCAGATAACGATCGTGAGGGAGCACAGAATTTTTTAAGCGCGGAGATGTAAGCGGGCAGAAGTCCCGTAGCGCCTCCGCGCGGCGCTAAGGTTAAGAAAAACCGAATAAAGTTTAGTTCTGATTCATCCCTTTAGACTAAGGCAGCATTTATTTCAGTCTTTGATAAACATGAAGATTTAGGCCCGATGGCGAGCCGAAGAAAGGGACCGTTAAGGGGCTGAAGGGAACACAGCTCCCCCCCCCCGTCAGCACTCTTACAACTTTAATAAAATAATAGACTGCGCGATTCACGTAATAAAAATTATATAATTACAAAAACACAACTCAGCTTTAAAATGCAAATTACGCAGTTTGATAAGTAGAAAGTTAAATATAAATCCAGAATTTAACCTACACCAATGCTTGGTCAATAGGAGTCCACTAGAAAAACCCAGCAAAGAAAGCAGCACGTACTGTAGTTCCGATTCTACACACCATTTTAATATCATGAACCTCATCACTAAGGCTAATGCCGAAATTAGAAAAAATGTTGATTCGTTGCAGTTGGTCGTAATCGACATTAAGAATGGATTTGTTGCATCGTTTACGTCGATAAGCCATTGGGAATTGTTGCTGTGAGTATCGAGTCCAAAACGTTCACAATAGTCTCTAATAAATTCATTTGAGTACGAATTTGTTTCGTACTCCACTGTAACATTCTGGACCCGATATTCGCAGCACTCGCAGTATCAATTCCAATAGCTCATTGAAGAATTTTATGCCTTCCTTAGTTTTTCAAACCAGCAATAAATTAAACTTGCACCATAAGTGTTTCGACAAGCATTAAGAACACGCATTATACCACTCATCACAATCACAATCAATTTAAACCTGGATAAAAGTTAATGAAAAATTGAAAAGCTGCTGCTTTTCAATCAAGCACATATAACTAGTGTTTGTTTGAAAATGAAATTACTAACAGCTAAAATTAACATCATTCACAAAATGCAAATCTTTGGACATTCAAAATGTAGATGCAAATAAAGAGAGCTCAATTTTGGCTTGAAAGGAGCATTTACTCAAGTAGTTCCACAATGTCTAAAAATGAGGAATTAAAAACATCAGAGATTTAAACATCAAATATGGACAAATAGATGATAAAATGATAGAAAGATGATAAAAAAATGATAGAAAGAAAGTGAAGGTTTGTCAAGGAACAAGTCTATGAAAAAACAGACAACGTTTTCCAAAAAATGAAAAACCCCAATTAGACACGTTTAGTTGTAAGTTGTGTAAATTAGCGAAAGAGTTTAACAAATACCACGTGCAATTTTCGACAGAAAGGAGAGAAATAAAGCTTAATGATTGGTAGCAATCCTTTGCGAAAAACAATCCAAAATGCAAAATCGCAAAATGCAACGATGAGCTACAGTACTTATTTGCTTGGCTATAATTGAGAACACAGCCAACGGCTCATTGTCGAATTTTCTGCCTTCCACAATTTTTCAAAACCACAATAAAGTAAACTTGAACCGTAAGCAAATCTTTCAACAGGCATAAAAAATTCTTATATCAATCATTATATAAATTTAAACCTCGATAGACAGTAGCTGCATTCAAAAAAATGTGTGTTGTCTTAAGTGTTGTGTTAGCAAAGTGTTGTTTTAACTGACTTTTTGAATGTCAAAGTGTTAGCCGAGTGTTAACTATGTGTTTTAACAATTAACACTCATATTTTATCGACATCACAAATTCAGTTTATCAAATTAGCGATTAAAAACAAATTCCTTATTACAACGATTGAATTCAGAATTCAATGCACTAAAAATCGGTGCAAATAAATCCGAAATTTGGTGTAAATAAGAATTTTTTAAGAATATTACCTATCAGACACGAATTTAAATTTGTTACGTATCAATTAGTTCATTTTAAAATGGCAGTTATTTTTAATGGACTAATTGTTTAAGCATATGGGACCAAGTGAAGATTTGAAACATTGATGAAATGTACTATTACAATAATTTTAACAATTTTTGAGTGATTCTAGAATATTGTAACAATGCAAAGCTATTTACATTGTTATACATTGATTTTTATCAATGTTTGAGTAATTCTAGAATATTTTAACAATGTTTGAGTGATTCTAGAGCATAGTTATACATTGATTTTAACAATGTTTGAGTGATTCTAGAACATTGTGGCAAGATTCATGGCTGAAAATGGAAAGACACTTGGTGCAAAACCATAATGTCCAGTCCAGGTGTGTGCAGAGATTGTTACAAAAATTCAATTTTAATAATTTTGAATTTGATTGTTGTAATATTATTAAAAACAATGAATTTTCAACAATAAGAAATTTGTAACATAAAAAAAAAACCATAATTTATTAACTTTTACAACAATGGATAAGACATCTGACGTTTCACTCAAACAATTGGTCCATTCAAAAATAACTGCCATTTTGAAATGGAATAATTGTTTAAGCGTGTGAAGATGTGACGTTCAAATTTGTCTAATCCTAATGTTCCATTTACCCCTGACCAATCACAAGCCTTGGCACGGGCTATAGTTGGACTGAGACAAACTTTAATGCCTTTTCTCTATATGAAAGCTTTGATTTTGTAAAAGTTTCGAGAAAATTCTCTACCCTTTAAAAGTAGAGTTTATACAGCTGAAAGAAAGAAAGTACTACAGAAGTATGCGAGCAGCTACTGTACTTTGACACATGCAGCCAGACGCTTAACAATAATAAACCTCTTCAACCCTTTTAGTAAAGACGAATTAACTGTAACTTTACTTACTTTAAAATCAAATCAAAACAAATTATTTACTTCTGACCATACAGATCGGCCCAAACTTTAAATCAGCTTCCAGTACACAAGTATTTACCAAGGCACATCTAGAAAAAATGTCTTGCATTTTGACCACGACATCTTCTAGCGTTTGACCATCATTGGCACTCCGATGTCAACAACTGAATCGTCCGATTCTGGATACTTTGTTTTTTTGCCCCCCCTCCCCTCCAACTTTCCTCTGCCAAGTACAATGGGAATATCCAATATCCAAATTGTCACGTGTCTCTAGGATAAACAACTACAGAAAGAAAAGTACCTTCGTTTTTAGGCTTTAATAAGATAATAGGCTGCACTATGAAAGGCAATTAAACTAATAAAAATTATAGAATTACCAAAAACACAACTTATGCTATGACTCCACAAGACATCAGTTCTAAAACATTACCGTACGTTATATTAGACAATATTTTACATGAAAACATTAGTCTTCTAGAACTTTCGCTTAGTGGAGTCATAGCATCAGCCTAAAAACGCAAATTATGCAAGTTTGATAAGTTGAAAGCTAAATATAATTCAGAATTTATTCTACACCAATGCTAGGATAAATTCATAAACAAATGCAAATGTAAATAAATAAATAAGAATAACTTAAACATAAATAAAGGGAGAATAAATAGATAATTATACAATAATAAAATCATATATTCAACAATTTTTGTTATAAAATAAAATTTTAAGTTTACTACAAATTCTTTCAAACAATGAACACTTATGGTCAAGGTCAGTTTGCTTGAGAAAGTAAATTAGAACGCGTGCAACTCGAGTTTGTACATCACGCCTAGTTTTGTGAAGTTTCGATTAATAACTCGGTAATTTTAACTTGTGACTGCTTGAAAATAAAATAATTAACGGCTATAATCAACACCAATCGCAAAATGCAAATCTTTGCACGAAAGGAGAACTAAAGATTAATGGTCGCCAGCAATTCATTTCGACAACAATCCAACAATTCAACAAATGAGCTTATACCAAATTCACTTGGCTATGGTTAAAAACAAAAGCTTCTCAAAGCCTTCCACAATTTTTTCAAAAGCAACAGATTGCATTTGCACTGTAAGAAAGTGTTTTTTAAGCATAAAGAAATTTTATATTAATTATTACATTTTGAAATCTGCAAGAAAGTTACTGAAAAATTGAAAAGAAGTTTCTTTTCACGCCAAATATGGCAGACGCTGAATTGAATGTCATCATACTGTAACGTTTCATACTAACTTGTATAAACTGTACAACCACCATTGGCAAATATAAATAAGTATGGTATTATAATCATTTTTAAAGTCTGTTTTTATCCACTTAAGGAAACACATTTTATAATTTAGCCATTATTTTGTTGTTAATTTGTAAATCAACAAAATAATGGCAAGATTACTTTATTTTGTTACATGCATCACACCATGTTTTATGAAGTTTATAGAAATAAACATTTTAATTTTTAACTTGTGACTGTTTGGAAATGAAATTCCTAGCTGCTCCCAACTTTCATCAGCTAAGGGTATCAAAAGAAGCGACAAATTCTTTCATTATCATCAAGGCGAATAAGCTTTAGGAGTGATGCAGATGAGGAGTTACTAGATGAAAGGGAGAAAAAAATCGCCAGCGGCTACTCTGGCCGTACGCGACTTGTCACAAAACAAAATAGCAACGCCACAAATATTACAACGCCAC
This sequence comes from Geophilus truncorum, assembly GCA_034695745.1. Classification (NCBI taxonomy): domain Eukaryota; kingdom Metazoa; phylum Arthropoda; class Chilopoda; order Geophilomorpha; family Geophilidae; genus Geophilus; species Geophilus truncorum. The sequence continues at coordinate 12,938 of JAQFZP010001184.1, read as the reverse complement.
AAATATTACAACATGAACAAAACCAGAAGCTCTTCTGAAGAAAACAATTGCAGAATGTACCTAAACTAATATGAAATGCAACATTGCTCTGGTTCTTAGTGATTCCATGTACAATTTCAGTCACTTATTAAAGGAAGAACGAAGTAAATTTTTAGGTTATCCTCATTCACTGCCATCGCTTCTAAAATTATTTGATCGTTTATAATTTTTCATATTCTAGTTTCTTATAAACTGATAATCCTCCCAAACTATAAAGAATGCATACTAAATTCTGAGTCATAATTATCAAGAAAATTAGACCTTGTGTAACTCGAGTTTGTACATCACTCATAGTTTTGTGAAGTTTCTAGTAGAAAACTTTCTAATCTTGACACTTACACTAAGAAAGTCATAACCGCGTCAACCTTAGCACCGAAACAAAAATATTTATTTTTAATTGTATGTCCGAGTGCCAACTGACTGGGTGGGCCGTCCTGCCAGGTATCATGGCATTTTCCCGTCACAATCTGATACCCTCACCTTCTCTCGTGTTCAAATAGGCCTAATCTAGGAACTAAACGCAACCCGAGGAATATTATTCTCGATTAAAATGTGTACGTTCGATCACAAGAAAATGTCTGTAGCAAATACCAATTCTTCATTTAATTTCTCTAAACATTGGTTTTATGAAGTTACTGTAATTGTGGATATTCCCATAGTAAGATAATAAAGTTCTAAGTTTGCTGCAAAACTCTTACAGTACTGAAAATTCTTGCAAAACATGCACATTAATGATCAAGAGCAGTTTGCTTGAAAAATAAATTAGATCGCATGTAACTTTGTACATCTTCGCCATGTTTTATGAAGTTTCTAGTAATAAACATTTTAATTTTTGACTTGAGACTGTTTGGAGATGAAATTACTAGCTGCTAAAATGAAACACCATTCAAGAAATGCAATACTTTGCGAAAGAAGTGAAAAAAATAAAGCTTAAACATCGCCAGCAATTTTTTACATCGCGCTGAATTAAACAAATCAGCTTTTTTTTTTTACAAATTTACTTGGCTATAGTTGAGAACAAAAATAAAACAATTTACATTTTAAAAACTCTAATCTTCATTTTTCAAAGCAATTATTTTACTTTGAGAATTTTTAATGGAAGAATCAGCAAAAATATACTGTCGGATTGGATTTGTTGCATCGTTCGTGACCGTGCGTTGCCTTGTACGTGTTTATAAACGAAAACCCCGATTGCAACCGCAACATCAAAAATGTCGCACGAACTGCGAAGAATATCCATTTTTCTCATACGTTTAGCAAACTTCAGTTTGAATGTTCTGGACCCAATATTCCCTGCACTCGCAGCACCAATTTCCAACTGGCTCATTAAAAAATTTTCTGCCTTTCACAATTTTTCAAGACAGCAATCAATTAAACTTGCACCATAATAAAGTCTAAATAATAAAGAATAAACTGCAACTTTAGCACCTAGACGAAAATATTTCCCTTTAATTGTATGCCCTACTGAAATTATTACTTATTTATGAACAACTTTTCACTCGAAGAAAATCAGCACTGATAAGTTGTGCATAGCCGTTTAGCAACTAAATATCGGTTTGTGAGTGTGTTGGAAAATGTAGTGCACCATACAAATTGGAACCAGAAATTCTAAGTGCATTCCGACCGCTTCAGGTGTTGAAGCTGAATCAAAGTTTGCGCATACAGAGTTGTAAGCGGAACACAGCTCCTAAAATGGGTCGCGAGATATTTTGACCCGACATCTATTGGAACAGCGTTTGACCATCATTGGCCCAAATTTCCACAACTGCGTCAGATTCAACAGATACTTTGTCATTTGCCCCCAAGGTCCCAACTTTCATCTGCCAAAAATATCGCGAGCCCACAAACCTCATTCAATAACATTATGGCAAATAATAATCCATAGAACAAATGCAGATTAGGGGTTACTAGATGAGGAGGATTAGGAGAAATAGCGTTTATAGCCATCGTACTCAATTTAAACTAGTAAAATATAGGAAAAATAGTGTAATATTTTTAAAAACAGGATACTTTATAGGATTATTATAGGAAAATGTAGGAAGAAAGTGAGAAATATTTCTTAAGATTGCCAGCATCTACGTTGGCATACGCAATCTATCACAAAGAACAAAACTTATGTATAAAAATTACAAATACTGTATATGGTAACCAGTAAGTTTTAATCAACTTTATAAATTTTGTCTAGGCTGTTACAAGAATTTAACCTAACGAAGATTTAGGAAAAGACTACCACTAGCTTCGTGATTGCAAGAATGGGAATTTCCAACTGACAATTGTCTGCGATATTTGCGTTGATGAAATTCGAGGATTATAAAAGTACCGGGGACAATGTAAGGATGGATGCAACGGATCAGGATTGAAAAAAAAAATAAATACTAAAAATACTAAATATTCTCATTTATATTTATATACACCCAAATGATTTTCTAACTATTATTTAACACTGTTAGGTATTATATTTATTATTAGTATTAAAGACATTTCTTGTTACAGCATAAAAATTGTCTAATATAAAGAGCATAACAAGAGTCTAATGAACGCTGTTCAGATCACTGATTGCTGTTCTTCACTGACAAAAAATGCAATAAGCTCGCAAAACAGTAACTACCGTTTCTCGAATACCGGTAGTTTCTTTACTATATCAAAGAACAATAAAAATCATATTTAATATAAACCATCAGCAGAAACATTTGATAGGTTTTTTGTGCCACGTGCAAAAAACATTGCTTAACACCCTCAGGCAGAAGTTGCAATTTGTTGTGTAACTTTTAAGCTTATTACAACAAAAAGTGGCCAGTCCTTTAAAAGAGTTAAACACTGCTGACTTCTAATTGCAGCTGCATTACTGCTGCCACCTACCAATTAAGGCTTGACTTTTCCAATTAGTTACTTATCAATGTTGATCAGGATCAAACATTTCTGAACCAGATTATGTGGACAGATGAAGCTAGGTTTAGCCATGACAGTTGTGTGAATTTGCATAATGCTCATTATTGGGCACTTTAAAATCCACACTGGCTTCAAGAAACAAAACATCAGCAACAATTTTGAGTTGGATTTACCAAAACAGAATAATTGGTCCTGTCTTTTATGAAGGGACATTCACAGGTGATCGATATCTAAATTTGATTCTAAGAAGGATTGTTGAAGATACGTTTTGACAATTTACCTTTGGCAGAATTCAACAAACTTCATTACCAATAAGATGGTGCTCCTCCCCATTATGCCCTACAAGTTCGTGAGTAACTTGATCAAACTTTTCCTGGAAAATGGATTGGAAGAGCAGGCCCAATTGCCTGGCCTCCCAAATCACTTGACTTAACACCATGTGATTTTTTTTCTGTGGAGATACATCAAAGAGAAGGTGCATCAAACATCACCAGTATCTGTTGCAGATTTACAGCAAATAATTCTAGCTGCAATACAAACAATTTCAGTAAAACATTTGCTTAACATTCAGCATAGCTTGGTGCTGAGAGCACAGCTGTGCAATGGTAATGAATGAGGACAAGTTGAACATTTGTTACCATAAATTATGAAATCAGTCAGGAGTTTTACGAATTGTTGTTATATTTAAAAGAAATTGAGAATCATAGACCACCAGGGTTCGGTGGCATAAGAAGGTATCAGGAATCCTTTCGACGAGGGGTTTTGATAGGTGAGCTGTTTCCTGTTGGTCCTTTGGCAGGGCAGTGACCACGTTTGGTGTGGTGCATGTTCAACCACTGTTCCAGGGAAGATAAGTGAGAGTTGAGGCTGCATAGCCCAAAGGTGTGACAAACAGTGGTTGATTAATAGATTGGCTTGGGTCATGTGACATTTTATAAAACTAAACCAAATCTTTCACGTATTCCACATTGGGAAAATAATCAAACAATTACATAACATGAGAATTTAAGCCAGAATAATACAAGCATATTTAATTTCATTTTTTCCTATGTAGTTTGAGTGAAATGGCTGCTTCCATATTAGACAGTTTGAAAAAATCAGTGCCTCATTTACCTGAATGTAGCGAACACGATCGCTTAAAAAACACAATCGAATCCAAGAACTGATCAACACTAGACAAGAATCCAGAACATTGGGGAGACTTTGATGAGTTGGTTCGTGGTTGCAGATCCAATTTATTCCCGAAATAAAAAAACTGGAATGTAAAAATACTTAAAAAAAATTTTTACTCCAATCCCAATTGTAATACTCCAGCGGAGTGCTTAATTTCATAAATAAAAGCGTATATATAAACCTTTTCAACCCTAAGTAAAAACGAATTAACTTCAAATTTACTTACTTTATAACCAAAAACAAATTATTTACTTCTGACCATACAGATTAGACCAAACTTTAAAGCAGCTTTCAGCCTCAGTATTTACCAAGGCACATCTAGGAAAAATGTCTTGCATTTTGACCACGACATCTTCTAGCGTTTGACCATCATTGGCACCGATGTCAACAACTGAATCCGTAGATTCAATGGATACTTTGTTTTTTTGCCCCCACCCTACTTTCCATTCAGAAAAATAAGCCATATAATTAGTGTGTAGATGATGGAGTGGCTGTGTCATGGTTGCTGATTTTATGACTAAAGCAGAAAATGACTAAAGCAGCCATAAAGTTGAAGAGCACATTAAATGAACTGAATCTATACATATACTGTAGATATTCCTTAGTAACATTCGTGTGTGTTTGTTTGCGTGTGTGTGTTTGTCCGTCTATAGGTTCAGTTATTTACGGCGCGATTTTCACCAGATTTCAAAGGAATACGCCCAACGAAATTCTAAGGGGAAATGTGGGAAAACATTTGGCCTGACCCTCTTAGGTCCTCCCGAAATGGACAACCGCGTAACAAGTCGCACGCGGGAGAGGGTTGACAATGCCACATGAAGTAGCAAGAGCTTTTACTACAACATTTTCACTACAATAACATTCCAGGCAACAATGCACAATAGCCTCGCAAGCAAAACAATTTAGGGTTATTACCAACTCAAATAAAAACACAGTGAGCACTGACAGGTATACTGCTAGTTATGTTATATTACTGTGTTACTTTTTTTTCTAGAAATCAGATTTGTTGTGAAAGTACCAGACATTGCACTTATCGATGGATCCGAAAAACCAAATAGATCAGTCTCAGAAGAAACGTAAAAGAGACAACACCGAAAACCATTCAATCGAATGCATGGATTTATCGCCAGAAACGAAGAAGCTGCCTAGTTCGATTGCCCCGACGAAACGTAAAGCTACTGAAAACTGCAATCCGTTTCCTGGTGGTTCGATTGTCCCGACGAAACGTAAAGCTACTGAAAACCACAATCCGTTACCCGGTTCGCTTGCTTAGACGAAATTGCCTGAAATAACTTAAGTAAAAAATTTTTTTCACATAAGTTTATAACGATGGCAGAACTTCCTGATGGCACTGTATTAGGGCCAGTTGGTGGGTTTAACAAAAAAAAGTTTTAAAAGTTTGATTAAAAAATTTAATTTTTTTTTTAAAGGATTAATGTACAAGTATATAGAGAATGATGTGAGCTACATTAGAGAATTAGGATTCCCTTATGTATAGTTTTAACCACAGTGGTATAACCTTATCCATTTGAATTTACCGTACCGGTGGTTTTGTTTGTATTTTGTGGTAATGTTTTGATGATTGTACTTTTTTAAGAAATAAATTTCATAAAGGCGAAAATCACACTGAAAGCAATTCTTTTTCTAATTCAATATCATTGACAGCATACTATTACGAATTGTTATCAGGTTTTACAAAAATTTCTTCTTTTTTTCTAATTTTTATTATGTTTTATATTTGCAGTGTGTGGTGGTAATTACACATCTGCAAGTAGATCTTTCTCTTCGCCAGGCTATATCCTAATAGCTATCCATTGGATATAGAATGCATTTGGGTCATACAAGCGTCTCTCGGAAACCATACAACTTTTATTTAGGTGATTTGATTATTCTTTTAGAAGTCTAGTCTAGCAAAAAATAGAAAACGAGCTCAACTCCAGCTGCACACCAATTCTACATCATTAACCTCAAAACTACTGTAAGACTATAAGGTATAATAAATTGAGAAATTGAGAAATTGAGAAAACAGCGTCATTTTAATCATATTATATCGTTTTCTGCAGTTTCATACCAGCAAGAAAAAACCACTAATCAGAAACTTCACTCTTCCCTTTCTCCAGAAGAATTCCTAAGTTTACTATAAAACTCTTACATTCATGGTCTAAGAGTAGTTTGGTGAGGAAATTAACTGAAATTAGATCACATGTAATTCGAGTTAGTACATCACGCCTAGTTTTGTAAAGTTTCCAGAAAAAAACTTTCTAATTTATAATTTGTGTCTGTTTGGAGATGAAATAACTAACGACCAAAATCAACACCAATCGCAAAATGCAAATCTTTGCACAAAAGGAGAAATAAAGATTAATGGTCGCCAGCAATTCATTCGACAACAATCCAACAATTTAACAAATGAGCTTATACCAAATTCACTTGGCTACGGTTAAAAACAAAAGCTTCCACAATTTTCCCAAAAGCAACAGATTTCATTTGCACTGTAAAAAAGTGTTTTTTAAGCATAAAGAAATTTTATATTAATTATTACATTTTGAAATCTACAAGAAAGTTACTGAAAAATTGAAAAGAAGTTTCTTATCACGCCAAATATGGCAGGTGCTGAATTGAATGTCATCATACTCCGTTTAATACTAGCTTGTATAAACTGTACAAACACCATTGGCAAATATAAAAAAGTATGGTATTATAATCATTTTTAAAGTCTGGTTTTTTTCAGTTATAGAAACACATTTTATAATTTAGCCATTATTTCGTTGTTAATTTGTAAATCAACAAAATAATGGCAAGATTACTTTATTTTGTTGCATGCATCACACCATGTTTTATGAAGTTTATAGAAATAAACGTTTTAATTTTTAACTTGTAACTGTTTGGAAATGAAATTCCTAGCTGCTAAAATTAAACACCGTTCAAGAAATGCAGTACTTTACGAAGCTTAAATAAAATAAAGCTTAAACATCGCCAATTTTTTGCATCATGCTGATCCAATAAATCAAGAGTAATTTGCAAGTAAGCTCGCTCGTTTTGATATTTTTACAGCTGGTAATTAATTCTCATGCTTTAATTTAGTTATGGAAGCGAAGACTGTGTTTATGGTAGCAGGGAACCCTGTCAAATTTTGTCAAATGGTTGCTCGACATTCTAACAAGCTTTGACTCGTATTTATTAATGGACAACCTTTTACAAATTTAATTCGCTGTAGTTGAAAACAACAATAAAACAACAATTTAAATTTTAAAAACTCTAATCCACATTTTTCAAAGAAATCATTTTACTTTCCGAATTCACAATGGCAGATATTTATGAAACGTGCGCAAATTTTAGCTGAAATTCTTTTGAAGAACGCGCAGACATTTTTTTTAAAAACGTGTCAAAAGTGTTATTCAATTATGTTGCATCTATCTTAATGAACGTTTATTTTATTAAAACATCTAATTTTACAAAATAAACGAACTTTCTTACAACTGATTGTACAAACCGACGTAAGAGTTCTCGCAATCCACCCACTAACTATAAACGAAGTGCCAAAGCATTGCGAGAAATTAATCAATTTCAGAAATCTACAAAAATGTTAATCCAAAGATTGCCATTCTCCAGACTTATATGGGAAATTGTCTAGAATGAGAACAGCGTTTGACCATCATCACTGGCACCATTTCGACAACTGCATCGTCAGATTCAACAGATACTTTGTCATTTGTCCCAACTTTCCTACCCCAAAAATATCAAAAGACTCACAAATTCATTCATTATCATCAAGGCGAATATACCATAAAACAAATGCAGATGAGAAGTTACTAAATAAAGAGAATAAAAAATCATGCTTAAGGTCACCAACGGCTACTCTGGTCGTACGGGACACGTCACAAAAAAAATAGGAACACCACAAATATTACCTCATAAGCAAATCAATTTTCTAGATACAGTAAGAGTGAGCAATGACGAGCTGTCTACATGTACAAAACCAGATAAAACCTTTAGAGAAAACAATTACAGAACTTATCAAAACTAATTTGAAACGCAACAATTACATTTCAAGAATATTTAATTTCTTTTTTTTTTCTATTAGGTTGAGTGAAATGGCTGCTTCCATATCAGACAGTTTGCAAAGATCATTGCCTCCTTTGCCAGAATAGCGGACACTATTGTATCGCTTAAACAACATAATCAAAACCAAGAACTGGTTAACACTAGGCAAGAATCCAGACACTGGGAAGACTGATGACTTGGTTCGCGGTTGCAGATCCAATTGGGAGTTGTGAGAAAGCTACCATTTGCACAATTTTGAGAGAATCTGTGTTTGAGTTTTGGTTGTCTATTGTGTCATACAACGTAAAACACACACCTAAAACACCAAAACACGACTTTCTGAATGCAGCTACTGTAATAAGATAAGAAGCTGCGACAAGTAGACTAAAGCGTGTGACCTAATAAAAATTATAAAATTACCAAAAACACATTTCAGCCTTAAAACGTGAATTAAAGAATTTGATAAGTAGAAAGTTAAATATAAATCCAAAATTTAACCTACACCAATGTTTGGTCAATAAGAGTCCACTAGAAAAATCCAGCAAACGATAACAACATACATACAACACCTACATATAAAAATTAAAAATAGGCATAACTTAATTGTAACCAGTAAGTTTTATAATTAACTTTATGGATTTTGTCTAGGCTGTTACAGGAATTAAGCAGTCTCCTCAAGTTTAGTTCTAAGAAAAAGATATTACTAGATGTGCGATTCGTGAATGCAACAATGGGACTTCCCAACTGACAATTGTCTGCGATGTCTGCGTTGATGAAATTCGGAGACAATATGAGGACGGATGAAATGAATCAGGATTGAAAAAAAACGAAACAAATTAAATACTAAAAAACACATTAGCAGAAACATTTGATAGGTTCTTTTGTGCCACGTGCAAAATAAAATTAACACCATCAGATAGCAAGTTGCAATTTGTTTCTGTAACTTTAAGCTTATTACAACAAAAAGTGACCGAACGAGATCCTTTAAAATAATTAAACACTGCTGACTTCTACTTGCAGCTGCATTACTGCTGCCACCTACCAATATTGTCAGAAACCACCAACATATTGTCAACGTCTCTCTAGGATAAACTACAGAAAGAAAAGTACCTTCATTTTTATGCTTTAATAAGATAATAGGCTGCGCTATGAAAAGCGATTGAACTAATAAAAATTATAGAATTACCAAAAACACAACTCAGCCTAAAAATTATGCAGGTTTGATAAGTAGAAAGTTAAATATAATAATTCCAGGATTTAATCTAAACCAATGAAGGCGCTGACTTCAGGAGACGATACGATAAAGCCGCCATCATTGCAATCTTCAGTCGATGAGACGAGAAAGTCATCGCCGCCTGGCGAACATACAAAAATGACGTCGCTCAACGAGCCGAGGAAATTTAATGTTTAATTTTTTTATTGTTAGCAGAAGAAAAAGCGCTTAATTCCAATTCTACACACAATTTCTACATTATGAACCTCATCACTAACAAGTAAGACTGACACAGCCAACGAAGCTTTCTAGTTTTATAGAATTCTGCAGCTTAGTGCTATTGGTGATGCCACAAATACTATCTTAAGCTATGCAGCTGCACAAGAAAAGTTTAACTATATACGAGTAAAAGATGCGTCACTTTCTCACTGCAGAACGAGTTTCAAAGCAGCCAGGTGTAAAACCATGTGACTTTCACAGCCATAAACTATGTCCAAGATCCAGCCACACCAATACCACCAATGATTGACTTATTAGCTTCTGGTTTGAAAAACAAATGCAGAATTGAATTTATGAACCAATGTTGACCTGTAAAATCATCAGGCACCTTGAGAAAACGGCTGCCATGTCACTTATGAGTGATGTGCCATTTTGCTCTATTGGACACCTGAACGTGACAAAATCAGCTATGAATGCAATTAAGAACAAACATATCTCAAAAAAGCATCGCTTGCTAATTACAAGAAAGTTTACTAAGAGAATTTGAAAGGAAAATGGCAAGCATAAAACAACTACCGTATGGTACTAAGAACTTATTCAAACTCGACAAAGAAAATATTCTAACCGAGAAAATTACGAAATCGTTCGATTGCATATTACACTCACCTATCCAAGACCAAAGACCAAGAGTCAGGAGTTTTACGAAGTGTTATTATATGTAAAGAAAATTGGGAATCATAGACCACCGTGATTCGGTGGCATAAGAAGGTATCAGATATCATTTCGACCGGGGGGGGGGTTGATAGGTGTGAGCTGTTTCCTGTTCTACTCGGTCGAAAGCGAGAAGAAATTTAAATCTAAACCAAGACCACCCATCATTTAAACGCGACGCCGTCTGTTGCCTATTTTTTGAATTACTTTGTATATTTTTGAACATAACTTTTTTTTTACGATTTGAATACAGCTCTATTTTAATTGGCAGGGCACTGTTTGGTATGGTGCATTTGCAAGTCAGATAAGTGGAAGTGGAGGCCGCATAGCCCAAAGGTGCATGCTTCAAACAGGGGTTGATTAATAGATTGGCTTGGGTCATGTGACATTTTTTTAAAACTAAAACCAAATCTTTCACGTATTCCACATTGGGAAAATAATCAAAAAATTACATAACATGAGAATTTAAGCCAGATTAATACAACTAAGCAAATTTCATTTCTATTTTTTTTCTATATAGGTTGAGTGAAATGGCTGCTTCCACATCAGACAGTTTGAAAAGATCAGTGCCTCGTTTCTGGAAATGTAGAGGACACTATGGCTTAAAAAACACAACAAAACCAAGAACTGATTAACCCGAGAAGCTATTCCTAATTCACAATGGCAGAATCAGCATCAGAATTCTGTAAAATTCTGTAAAAGCATAAGGAGAAAATTCTCAGTTAACCACTGCTGCCACCTACCAGTAATGTCAGAAATCACCAATATACAAATTGTCAGCGTTTCCTTAGGATAAACAGAAAGAAAAATATTTCATTTTTAGACTTTAATAAGATAATAGGCGACGCGATTCACCTAATAAAAATTATAGAATTACAAAAATGCAACTCTGCCTTAAAATGCAAATTATGCAGTTTGATACTGTATAATATAAATATAAATCCAGAATTTAACCTAAACCAATGCTTGGTCAATAGGAGTCCACTAGAAAAATCCAGCAAAAACATCAGCACTAAAGTTAGTTCCGATTCTACACACTATTTTAATATCATGAACCTCATCACTAAGGCTAATGATAGAATTAGAAAAAAATGTTGATTCGTCGCAGAATTATTCGAAGACGAAAAGGAAATGTCAAAATTGGATCTGCTCACGAAGGCATACTTCGATTAGCGGGACGGATGGGCATGTAGTCGTAATTGGCATTAACAATGGATTTGTTGCATTTGCAATAATGGATTTGTTGCATCGTTTACGTCGATGAGCCATTGGGAATTGTTGCTGTGAGTGCTGTGAGTATCGAGTCCAAAACGTTCACAATGAAGTCTAATAAATTCATTTGAGTACGAATTTTGTTTCTCGTACTCCTCTGTGACATTCTGGACCCGATATTCGCAGCACCAATTCCAATGGCTCATTGAAGAATTTTATGCCTTCTTTAATTTTTCAAACCAGCAATAAATTAAACTTGCACCATAAGTCTTTTGACAAGCATTAAGATTTCTTATACTACTCATCACAATCAATTTAAACCTGGATAAAAGTTAATGAAAAACTAAAAAGCTGCTTTTAAATCAAGCACATATAACTAGTGCTATCGTAGCGTTTATTTGAAAATGAAATTACTAACAGCTAAAATTAACATCATTCACAAAATGCAAATCTTTGGACATTCAAAATGAAGATGCAAAGAAAGCTCAATTTTGGCTTGAAAGGAGCATTTACTCAAGCAGTTCCATAATGTCTAAAAATTATGAATTAAAAACATCAGGATTTAAAACATCAAATATAAAATGATAAAATGATGAAATGGAAAGTAAGTGAAGGTTTATCAAGGAACATGCCTATGAAGAAACATAGACGTTATTTTCCAAAAGATGAAAAACCCCAAATAAACACGTTTAGTTTCGACGTTGCTCCATAAATATCAAGTGCCCGAGGGTGTGCTTTACCGAACTTAGATGAACGAAAAGGCAAGTTGAAAATAACCGACCAATTCAAAGTGCCTATTTTCCAGAACACTTTACCGTTGGCCCCGCCCAACATACAAATCGTTCCGACGCACACCATTCGGGTGCTCCCAAATTTGTTGCCGGACCAACATGTTCACATTGTTCCATATGGCGATTTAATCGAGGAAGTTACCAATATTACTTTGTACATCCTAGACGATCTCTTAACGCACATAATGCGTGAAGATTTGGCTATGAACGACGACGACGACCGGGAGTCTATGCTACAGTTGTTCCAGCGAAATAGATACTTCTATTTCACAATGGAAGTAGTTAAAGAAATTCGGGAAAGCAAGAAGAGAAAACTGGCAAATTGTCCAACGTTTAATTGGAAGTTTTGTAAATTAGCAAAAAGGTTTGCCTAGAACTTCTTTGTGACAATAATCCAAGATGCAATGATGCGCAAAACTACTTATTAGCTTGGCTATAATTAAGAACACAGCCAACGACTTATTGTAGAATTTTCTGCCTTCCACAATTTTTCAAAACAGCAATAAAGTAAACTTGCACCATAAGCAAGTCTTTCAATAAGCATAAAGAATTCTTATATCAATCATCATGTGAGGTGTAAATAAGTGTTAAAAGCTTATTTACACCATCCTCCTACTCATTTACACTTAAATAAGTGTATAATGGGT
>JAQFZP010001183.1:0-21508 GCA_034695745.1 Geophilus truncorum | reverse complement strand
AAACGGAGACAAAACTGTCAACTACGACTAACCTGCTCACTATCTTTAATTTTTAAAATTAGCAAATAAAAGTCGTTCGTCCATGGCGATTAAAATTACAAATTCTAGCGAAATAGTCATCTCCATTAAACAAATAACCAAACGTATTTTTTAATGTAAAAACTCACTATATCCAACTTGTTGTTTAATAGATCGAAGGTTGCTGGAGTAGTATTCTGGATATGCTTCAATTCGAATTCAGCCATTCCGCTTAAGATCCTGTTGTTTTGTGTCATCAACTCATAATATCTGGCAGTGCTACACATTTGCTGCGTTTGGCTCGACGAAACCGACGAAGTGCCCGTCGTTGTTTGCTTGCTTGTTATTTCGATTTTCTTCCTATACATGAACAAAAAAAAGAAAAATGAGTTGTGGTTCCATTTGCAAAACTCAAATGAGCAAATAAAAGAAGCGGGAGACTGTTAAAAGTCTACTTAAACTTGATTAAAATAAAAGTATAAGTTACTATTTTTAAAATATTTTTCATTTTTTGTAAAAATATATATTTTTTTTTAAATTATAAAAGTAAGGTAAATAAATTTAAATTGAGAGTAGATTTAAATATTTGCTAAATTAAAATTAGTGTAAAACTAGGAAAAAATGTTTAAAAAAAATTAAAAATTTGCACGTTAACGTTACAACTTCTAACCTGGCTTCAGCAGCGGGCAAATAGTAATCGACTTACTGGTCAGCGACGTTGAGGAACTTTGAGACGCCGGCCGAAACTGCTTGACCGTACTTGATGTGTGATGTCCATGAATTCGTTGGCTTTAAGCACACCGTAATCCTTAACCGCGACCACTTTCTCGACTTTCACGTTGCTCTCGGTTTCGATTCCTCTTTGAGTAACGTTGCTCACTCTATCCACAGTCGGTTGTACTAACGGCTGCACAATAGTATTGTACTTATCACGCGCTTCTTTCTCATTCTATAAATAAATAAATAGAAATTAATTATTTTTTACTTAAATAAAGTAAAAATTAATACCTCTTCGGGAGTTTTCGAAATAATCGGGAATTTCTTCTCAAAATTATCTAATTGGTCCACAACAACTTGATCGGCGTAGATAACTAATCAAAAAAAAAAAATTCAAATTTTTACATCTTTTCGATTACCTGTAAAAAAATGGAAACTTACGTGGTTTTTCGAACTTTTGCGCCACTGGTTCAGCGGTTTCAGCGACCAATTCGATGGATTTCTCGGCGGTGTCCAGCGTGCCCTTGACCAAGTTGTTGGATTCCTTCGCCTTGGTGTAACACTGCGAAGCGTAGTCGTAGTCACTGGACTCTACGGACAGTTGGGATACTTTGTTGATGATTGTGTGATGAATTTGGTCTTCTTCTGCCATTTTTATTTTCTTCCTGTAAATGAATTTGGTTGAGAGAACGAAAAAAGGAAAAATAAGATTTAATAAAATTTAAATTAAATATGCAAAATTTACATGGAGGGTAGATTTAAATATTTGCTAAATTAAATGTTAGTGTAAAACTACGAAAAAATGTTTAAAAAAAATTAAAAATTTGCACGTAAAACCTTAAAAGTTACAACTTCTAACCTCGAAAAAACTTAATCCTAAAATTTTCACTTTAAAATACAAAAATTTACGTAAAAATTAAATTTTAAAAGGATTATCAGAAAAAAATTCAATTTTCCTACCATTAAACCATTAAATTTTAACAACATTAAAGGTAAATCAAACTAAAACCTCAACAATTTCATATTAAAAAAATTTTTAAAACTCACCTATAAAAGCGAACAGTTGAGAGATGAATGAACCGTTTTCCATCGCTTTTCACTATTTATTCTCACTCAATCCTAATTAACATAAACCAATCACAAAACACAATTGAATTGAAATGATTAATAAAATCAATGATGCTATAATTTAAGTGACGAATTTCTTACTTGTTAGTTTCACGTGTTAAACTCACTTTATGTAACTGTGTTTTTACATACTTTTTTAAAATAAAAAATTGAATTTTGTACACTTTTTTGTTTTATTCATAAATAAGTTAAGTGACAGTGCTCACTCTATCGACGGTCGGCTAAACTAACAGCTGCAGCGTAGTATTCTTTTTTCACGCGCTTCTTTTGCAATCTACAATATAAATAAAAATTAGAAAATTTTCAGTTAAAAAAAAAAAAGAAAATTACTGTAAATACCTTTTCGGGAGTTTTCGAAATAATCGGAAATTTCTTCTCCAAATTATCTAATTGGTTCGCAAAGAACTTGATCGGCGTAGGTAACTATTTAAAAGAAGAGACGAAGAAGAAAGTAAAAATATGAAAAAAGTCGAATAAAGAAAAAATTTAACCGAAATAATCAAAAGAAACTTTATATTTATATTAAAACTTAATTTTGTTCTCTTATAGTAAAATAACTTAAAATTAACAAACAAAAACCAAAATCACTAATAATAATAATAACCATTAATAATTCGTATAAATTTATTTCAAACTGTACAATCCTATGACAACTAACTGTCGTATAAACCAGAAAAAATTATCAAGATTAATAAACTGCATGCAATAAACAAAAAAATAAATAAATATATAAAAAACATAAATAACTGCAATGAAAATGGAACAGTAAAAATGAAACAGTAAAAAAAAAAAAAAAAAATTAAAAAAAATTAGATAAACATCTCAATAAAAATAATCAAATTCAGTATTAAAAAATACACTTCTCACATCTTAAATTAAAAATCATCTCGTAAACACTTTGTACAATAAACCATCACTAAACACAAGCAAACGAGTAAACAAATCGAAACATGAGCTAACAAAATCAGCTGCCACAGGAGATCAATAACGAGTGATTATCATCTAAACCTGTCACTTTCACCGAACTTCAAACCCAATACTGATTCTTCTTCAGCATCGGGTTCTGCGGCCGCTGGAACCGCAGATCGCCGTGATCGTACAGCCCCCACTCGTCGATGTCGTGGGGCTCGAGCATGCCGTACGGATATTTCAGAGTCGTTTCGTTCGTGTCCAGGTGTCCGGCGTGCGGTCCCAGCGGAGTCACTTTGCACGAGGGCAATGTTGAGCTGATCTCCAGCCACTCCTCCTCCCTGCTGGGCGAAGGAGTGATCCGCAGCGGACTCAGGTCGCGCCGGAGTCCCGCCAGCGTCGGACGCAATTTAGGCGAAGTCGGTCCGCTCCGACTGCTAATGGAAGGCACTTCGTCGTTCAGGTAGTCGCTGATGCGCGACTGCTGCTCCAGAATGTCCGGTCGCTGGTCGCAGTCGGCGCGTCCGTCGTAGTGGTTGGCGGTCGCCGGTCCGCCGTTCTTCGCGCCGTTTCCCTTCTTGTTTTTCTTGTCTTTCCGGCAGTGCGTCCGGCACTTGACCGCCGCGATGATGATGACGCCCAGTAGGATGACGCCCACTGCCACGCCAATGATGATCAGGTGGTCGTCGCTGATGTGCGGTCTGTGAAGACTGGTGCTCTCGTCCACCGGTTTCTCCCCCGGGGAACTTCCGGGACGCTGCGTTCCACCGTCCGAGGTGTGGGAGAAGGCAGTCGTCGTTGCGACACCGCCTTTCCTCTTTCCCCCGCGCTCCTCCACGTTCTTGTCGTCCTTCAACACGTCTTCGACCAACACGAGATCTGGCAAAATGGTCCCCGGAGGGTGGAAGATAAAGTGGAAGTGCCCCTCGGCCGGCGGTACGTCGAGAGCCGTCAATTTGTAAGCAAAACTGTCGTTGGTCAAGTGCTGAGTTGGTTCCGTGAACTCATAGTAGACACGTCTCTTGACCACGTCTCCGTGCGTGAAGTGGTTAATGCCATCTTGAGGCTCTTTCTTCGGACTTCCCCGTCTTTTCAGGAGTTTCAGAACCCCGAAGTTGGGTTGACGAGTCAATGTAAAAATCGGATTGCTCCTCGTCTGCTGTGCCAGCCGCGAAGCGTTGAGAAAAGCGATGGTCAAAACAACTTTTGCACCCAACGGCATATGGTAATCCCTCTGCTTGACCAGTGGAGTGACCGACACTCTAAACGTTTCATCTCGCAGCACTTTATCCTCGATCCACACTGTGGCGGTAAACGAATCTTCGCTGACCCCTTTTTCGACCAACATGTAAATGACTCTCTCCGCATCGATGTCCGTTTGCGCGAACTGCGACACGCTTTCGTCGTGCAGCAGCAGCATCCCGTGCTTCGGATGCGTCGTAACGTTGTACAAAAGCTGCGACCGATTGCCGTTCGTGTATGCTCCGACGTTGACTGACTTGAGATACACAGCAGTTGTTGCTTGTGGTAACGTGATGAGCGAGTTGTTGACCATTTTCAACGCCAGCGGCAAAACGTGGATGTTAAAAACCCTGTACACCGCTCTGTGGACACCGTCCGACACTTTGAAGTAGAAGGTTGCACTGCTTTCCACTCCCTCGTGAAAATATTGTAAATCTCCACTGTCCACATCGAGTTGCGTAAAAGCCTGCACTTGCAACCCGGGGTCACTTTTCAGCTCCAGCCG
Source organism: Geophilus truncorum (assembly GCA_034695745.1). Lineage (NCBI taxonomy): Eukaryota > Metazoa > Arthropoda > Chilopoda > Geophilomorpha > Geophilidae > Geophilus > Geophilus truncorum. Next base: position 16,989 of record JAQFZP010001183.1, on the reverse strand, counting down.
TCCACTACTGGGTGGCGTGATGATATCGTAGCGAATTTCGCTCGCAGGGGTGTCGGGGTCCACTGTTTTCAAATTGGCAGTTGTGATGACCACTCGCTGACCCCTCACAACCTCGACTCGAGGGGTTTTGGTGACCAATTCGAAGTTCTCGTCGTTCACGGGCTGAATGTCGAAGCCGAGCGTCGTGTTGAGAAGCGCCGCGTCGGTGCCGCCAAACTCGGAGCTGTCCAAGTAAATGGTCAAGACCACCGAGTCCCGCACTGTGTCCGAGTCGTCGTGGACGTAGATAAAATGACCCTCGTCCACATCGCGCTGCGTGAAGCTGGTTCCCGACGTCTCGTTTTCGCCGCGAAGTTGGAGAATCCCATACCGTGGCGCCTGCGTCACGACCATGTGGATGTTGGGCACGAATTTCAAGTGGTCAGTCTCGCTGAGGACCCTGGCCAACCGAGAAGTGTTGAGGTTCTCTTGCCGGACCACGACTTTATCTCCCTCCTTAACCCGCACGTCGCTAGTCGACACGTACTGCTGGAGACTCTCGGAGTTGATCTTTAAGAGCGAGATCTCGACGTGAAGTTGTTGTCGAAGCAGTGGTGTGGTCAGTGGACAGTCGACGTCAAAAGTGAAAGAATCCGACGCGGTCAAGTCGGGAAATGGAGTCACGTGTTCGTAGACCAGAAGGCTGGAATTCACGTCCAATTGGGTAAAAGTGTTCACTTCCGCCGCAGCGCCCCCTTTCGGGTCCTCCAACAGCACTCTGCCGAGTTGAGGTTTAGTGGTCACGTTGAACCTTATCGGTCGGTCCGGGTTGTTGTCGCTGGTCGTCACGAGTAGATGGTCAGTTGTAATGATTTGTTTCACTTTCGGAAACACGTAGAGTTTTTCGTTACGCGCCATCTGTAGGGAGATACGGTCGATAGTTATGGTGAAAAACTGGCGCGAGCCCTTGTTGATGCCGTCGGTCACTTGAAAGTAGAAACCGGCAGATGACGTTTCCTCGAAACCTTATAAATGGATTATAGAAATTATTAATATTATTTTATTTTATTTATGAAAGTTGATACCAACCTGATCCAGTGTGTACATAAACCACAGATCCATGATTGACGTCTACTTGAGTAAAATTCGTGATGGGTTTTTCAATGTTGTCTTTCAAAGCCACTCGACCGTTTTTGACCGATGATAACAGAAAATGTAATTCCTTTGGCTCGCTGTCTTCGTCCAGAACTGATAAATGTGTAGGTGAAATCACTGTAACCGATCCTTCCCATACCTTTGTAAAAAAAAATAATTAAAAAAAAAATTTTAGCATGAAATTGATTGCAAAAAAAAAAAAAAAAAAAAAAAAAAAAAAAATAAAAAAAAAAAAAAAAAAATAAAAAAATAAACGCAGTGTCAAAATTCGATAAAAACAATCAAAAACCGATTATTTTAATTGTTGTAATCCACGTAGAATTGTTAATCAATTTGTTAGTTTTATTAAATTTTTTTTAAATTTTTTTTGATTGATTTAAGTAATTTTTATTTATTTTTGTGACTTAAATAGCCTCAGCCAAAAATAATAACAAAACGTAATGAGGCAAATGATAAATTTTCACATTTTTAAACCACTATTACCTTCAAACCCGTATTGTTGACCACTTTCGGAAACTCATCGTTCACCGCTTCGACTTCTACCAAGACCACAGTCGGTACACTTTCCCTTTCGCTCTCCTTGATTCGTGCAATCACCGAAAAATTATCATTCGTCGTTTCGCTGCCATCATGGACGTACCTCACCATTTCCTCCTGTAGCATCTTAGACGTAAACTGCGATAAAATGGCTCCCGGTTTCTGCACTAACTCCAAATGCCCATGCGCCGGCGCCCAGTTCACTTCGTAGTCGACGTTATATTGTGGCGAGTATCGACTGACCACGACTATATCGCTCGCCTTCAACACTGTCCTCCCACCTTCTTCGACGGTCAAGTTGACTGTTTCCAAGAGAATCACTTTTGAGATGATGTGCAACCGGAAGACGAGTCCGGGAATCTGAACGACTCCGTTTGTCACGTCGAACCCGAAACAGTCCTCGGACACGTTCTGATGGGTCTGGACGTACTTCAACTTCCCCTCATTGATGGTGGACTGGTCAAAAATAGTAAGGGCGCCCGGCTGGAACTGACCACTAGCACCGTCCGTCCACTCCGGGTACTGATTTTCCAGTTCGAGGGATCCGTACTGCGGGTGATCATGAACAACGAAGGTTATGTCCCGCGGATCCACGTTTGGATGGGTCACTTGAAGTGCGGACTGATCGATGATCACGACTTGACCTTCGTCTACTGTCAGTGTTTTATTATTGACCACGACCAGTGGCTCCCAGTAGCTTTCGGGAAAGATCTTGACCGTCACTTCCGCTCCTGCCTTGACCGCTCCAACTGACGCTTCGACCGCGAAAGAGTCCTGAAAGTGGTTCGAGTTGTCGTTCTCGTATTGAAGTTGATCATCGTCCACTTGTTGTTGAGTAAACTCCCACGTAGCCTGACCGGTCAGCAGCAGCTTACCCCGAATGGGCGCTCGTGTTACTTTGTATTTGACATCTACACTTAAAACGTTGATGTTCGTGTCCACTGCTAGGTTCTGCGGTGACAGTTTCTTCTTCTTGCCGCGCTTGACCACGATACCGGTGTTGTTGACCACGGTGACAAAAGGATCTGATGCACGAATTTCTAAAATCCCAGTTGAGTAAAACTGACCGTCGGTCACCCAGAACATGGTTCGGCCGTACGATGCACCACTGTGTCGAAAGAGGATGTTTTTGTCGTCGAGGTCTTTCTGAGTAAACTGGAACACTTGGGCATCGAGGTTGGATAGATGAAAAAGCGCGCCGTTCGGGATGCCTCTCCTGGTATATTGTAGTGTGTAAGATGGTGTATCAATGTCAGGATCCATGAATCTCAGATCGTCTCCGGTGAGCAGTCTTTCCCCGTTCAACATCACCTGAAAATAAAAATAAAAAGATAAAATAAATTAAGAATGCATAAAAAAATATTATATGACATAAAATGGATATTTTGCCTAAAAAACATAAATCATCATTTTTGCCAAATAATGCACAAAATTTCCAATTCCGTAAATCTAATCAAGAAATTGGACAAGCAAACAGCTAAAAATTTTGTAAAATGTTAAAATTAGTTGCAGATGCTCTCAATGGCGATACAATTGACGAATCATTAACAGAAGTTTATTTTCATACTGAAATTACTAGTTGTTAGGTTAAGGGATATTTTTCTCGAGTAAAATATATTTTTACTACGGTACCTAATAAACGACATTCTCTGACTCTGGAACACTTCCAACGAACTTTAATTTGCTATTACAATAATTTTGTTGATTAGAAATTATAAAGTATAATTTTTTTTGCATATTTTTAATGGTAATGGTAATGGTAATTTTTGTTGCTTATTTTGATGATTTACTTAGTGCATAAGTATGCATAAAAATTCGGGTTTTAATGATAAATCAACTTTTAAATAATTGAAAAAAAAATGTAGAAAAAATAAAAATCTATCATTTTAATTATTATTATTATTTCTATTTCTACTATAAAATCTAAAAAAATATTTAAAAAAGTAAGTAAAAATAATTTTATTCACAAATTAAATAACTTTCAACAATCAATCTTACCTGGAAAACCTTATCAACAGCTCTGACAGGTGGATTGTCATTCTTCATCTGCACGTATACATGTTGCGTACCGATATATTGAAAATCCTGCGCATCGCTCTGCGCAACCACTAGAAACACGAAACTGTCTCTATCATGCTCCGAGTCATCGTGAACATACGACACCAACCCATTGTGCAAATCGGCCGTCGTGAACGACGAAGCTTCCTCAAACTCTTCCATTTCATCACCGAACGACATCTGCAGCTGTCCATACAAAGGACGCTGCGTGACATTGAACACAAAGTCCTTAATCAGCGGCGTCTCGACGTGCAGCTCGTTCTCCGTAATCACTTTACGACCCCCTTCGTCCACTTCTATCCTCTCAACTCTGATGACCGCGTCCGTCTCGCCAGGAAGATGTCTGATGGAGAACTGCAGCACTTCGCTCGCCTCGTTCGGAGTGATCACGCGAAATAAATAATTATCAAAGATACTCGAGTAAGATTTCCTGCTGAGTCTATAGGTCACAATGCCCTTGACCACGTCCATCTGGGTGAAATTACTCTTTTCCTCCAACTTCACTTTCTTGTCAGTCCTCATCAAATACAGAGCTCCGTACACCGGACTCGTGACCAGATTGTACGTAATGTCATCGTCCGGCGTCGAAATGGGCGTCGTAGTCACTTTCAAATTCTCGATAGTGACCACGTTCTCCTGCACCTGATTCAACACCAACTCGTTGTTGTTCACAATGTGTAACGTTATTGCTTGAAACGTGATCCGAAAATCGTACACAGTGGACGTCGTGACCCCTGCGCAGGTGACCGTAAACTTAAAATCGTCGTGCGACGGCCGTCCGGAGGTGTGGAGGTACCGCAACTTGTCGCTGACCATCTGTTTAGCAGTGAAGCGTGTAACCGTCTGCCAATGTTCGTTGTTGCGCAGCCGCTGGACGGCGCCAAAGAGGGGAGGTCTGGTCACATCGAACGCCACCTCGAGGTCCTGGTCGGGAGCGTTGGTTGCGAAGGTCAGATTGTCCGGCAAAATATAGGAAAAAGAGTTGTAAGTGACCACGAGTCCAGTGTTGTTGATCGGGTGAATCTCTAAATCGAAAGCGGCAATTCGGAGCACTGCCGTCTGACCAGTCTCGATGCCGTCGCTCACTCGGAATGCAATGCGGCTGTTTGGTTGACCACGGTGAACAAAACTGACTGTCCCTCTCTCCACGTCTCTCTGAGTGAATCGCTCGATGGGAACCCCGAGGTTGGATACACTCTCGACATACCCGCTGTTGTCGTTGCCAACGGTCAGCACCGTGTAAACCAGATCATCGGACGCATTGTCCTCGTCACTGGCGTTCAAGATGACCGCTGTAAGAACCTTCTTCGTGTTCTGCGCCAACCTCAGCACTCTTCCAGGGGGCAGTTTCAGCTCCGGGGGATCGTTGACCGGCGCAACGATGATGCTCAACACGAACCGGTGCCGCTGTGTCAAATATTCGGGCACCCGATCGCGCCGCACGATAAACTCCAACTCCAACATTAGCGAATCTTGGTGATTTTCCGATCCGTCGTGGACGTAACGCACTTTGTCTGAATTCAAGTCCAGCAGTGTAAAAATCGAGTCTCCTATCCGCCGCCAGATGTCCACTTGCAGCCGTCCGTACTCTGGAAGATGAACGACGTGAAACAGCACTGCCGACTCGCGAATACCATACTTCTTAATGTCCAGTACAACATCAATGTTGCTGGACGTGATCAATTCGCTGCCCCCTTCCTTCACCTGCAACGGCTGCAACTCGAGCAACTCCAGTTCGTCTGGTTGGTCTGATTTCGAGTACAACTTGTACCCGGTCGCTATGTCTGGTTTCATGCACACGGGCTGGTCACACACGCACCGGAAGCCGTCGATGCCTTGCTGCAGACAGACGGCGTCGTCGATGCAGGGGTTTCGCAGACACGCGTACTCCCACACGCAGTCCACCTGAATCTCGTGACTCACTTCCGCTTCCCGAAGTCCAACCAGCTGATCGTTCACGTGCAGATTATGCACGCAGCCCTTAAAGGACCCGTCGTGGGTGTCACTCTTGAGCATCGATTCCAACCCGTGCGCCAAAGCCCTCGCTTGCTTGTTTAGCTCGATGCCCCCTAGGTAGAGCTTCCCCACAAGGTCGAAGTGCCGATTGTCCCCCAGACTCGGTCTCATATTGGTCACGTGATCGTCCACATTGATCTCGACGTAAGTAGGACTGAACCGCACCTCGATGTGATGCCAGAGTCCGTCGTTGACCGCGACGTCGGACTTGAGCTCGACGACGCCGTTGCCCTTGTCGACCGACAGCTTTGGTTTGCCGCCGAGCATCTCGAGAGCGACGAAATCGGAGCGACTGGGCAGGCCGCCGTTGTAGAGGAGGACGGAAGTGTTTCCCTGAGTCTTGAGGTCGAGCGCGAACGTGCCGCCGTTGCGCGAGTTCATGGTGGGCAGTGCGAGAAACGCGCCGCTGCCCACGAAGCTGAAAGCGCGCTCCGACGTGGCGTCGAACTCGGCGCTGCAGTCCCAGGTGACGGCGTGCACGCCGCGCTGCTCGACGTTATCCCGCGCCTGTCGGAACACGCCGGCGGCGTTGAAGGTGAGGTTGTCCAGACAGCCGCGAAAGTTGTCCATGTTGCCGAGGAAGAGCTCGTTGAAGTCCCCCAGGCCGCCCACGTAGATGCCGAAGTGGATGTTGAGCTCGTGAAAACGACCAGGGATGGTGAGACGGGTTCTGTGAATTGTGTCCACCACCAGAAGCATGTCGGCGTTAGAGCGTTCCAGGCTCACGTCGTGCCACGTCAGGTCGTTGAGTCGCAGGCCCGGTGGGGATGTCAACTCGGCTTCGCCCGCGCCCAGATTGATTCGGACCTGAAATCAATGAGAATTGAAGATAAGTCTTTCAAAATTTTTTTTATAAACATTAAAACCGATTTTTATTTGTTTCAGGTACTTTCAGCACGCCATCTTACGAGATAATTTATACTGTGCTCTATAAAAATGTAGTTCAATAACTACAACCTTAACTTCACATGCATAAATTATAAGAAAAGTAACAACATAACTTATTAAATCACTTTTTTAATCCTCATGTAATTAAATTCTGAATCCGTAACAAAATAAATACCGTCGAAAATAAAACTACAACAAACACTTCTTTTCTCAAAGCTATTTTGCAACTTAAATAAAAAGAAAAATTAATTTTTTTTATTTTCTGAAACTTTCTTCTTAAAGCACCACTCGCCATCTACCGACAAAACACCAAATCTTCAAACTCTCACAGCACTCTCACCTTAAGTCCAGCCGCTTCTAAAACTAAAAGGCAGTAATCTGTACGTCCAGCAGCCAACAGTAGTATCGCGTCTGCTTGATGCGTTTTAAACCGTAAATGAATCTCAGTCGTGCTTTTCGCTTCTTGGAATGCGTACGACACATAACTGGCCCCATAAAACGAAGCTGCAAATAGAGAAAAAAATAAATAAAAAATATTAATTCCACTACACCCACATATCACACACTTTTAGAAAAAATAATAAAAAATAAAACACAAAGGTGATTTAATGCCCGAAAAAATTCAATCGCAACACGGAAATGAGAAAAAGAATTTATCTCCATTGTAAGAAATAGACAGACTTATCGTAGTCATAGATTTACAAGTCAACCCGAAAATCGCTGTGCGCGCCAGTATTAAGTGAGACTCCACGAACGATACAATGCAATATAAACTTAGATATGGCCAGTTGCGTACCGCAAACTTTTTTTTCTATTCAGCCAAGTGAACTGTGCACAAACTACCATCGCTTTATCCCTACATCCAATTTTCTTCATCCAAAACTTTATTACTTTCCACGAGAGGTTGCAACTAAAAAAATGGAGAAAGAAAACTCACTTGCAACACATAACATATTGCTTAATCATAAATAACATTCAAACACACCCATGTTGAAGGAGAAAAAAAAATAATAATAACAATAAAAAATTGCAATTTAAAAGATAAAAAAAAAAGAAGTCATTTTTGCAGTTAAAATTTTTTTTTCTATTTTTTGGTTGAGAAAGAGGGAAGAATTGGTTCTTCCAAGCAGCTTTTTGCAAGTATTTTCATAAAATTTGAATTGCTTACTTATGCACCTGGACCAATCATAAAGCTTTTTATTGTCTACTGTTAAACAAAAAGTCAATTCCCAATGCTAGGTTTTTTCAGAAAGTGGTGAAAGTTTAAAGATGTGAATACTCATATGCATTTGCAAGTGAAAGCTGTAAAATTGAGGAATTTTCAACCATTTGAATGCAGTAAAAGACCAAGTTTTGATTTGAGTACTTTTGTGAATGGTTGTAATTAAGTTTTACTTCAAGTTTTTACATTTATTCGCACTCTATTAACAAAATTTTGTAAGAACATACAAGTCGCCATTCTGCTTTGAGTGAAAAGCTGCCATCTGATGATAAAATATCGAACTTTGCAAGACTAACCTACACCAAATTTTTAAATACCTTTTTAAAACTTATTTCAAACATCACCACCAGATGACACATCAAAAATCAATTGCAATAAAATCTGAAAAAAAACTTAATTATTTTTTCAAATTAACTTTTTCAAATAAAAACATATGACTGGTTGAAAAAAGTTGAAAATCCACGTCGAGTTTGTTCCTCCAGAGAAACATTTTCCTTCGAACTCGCACGTACAATGGAGAATGCATTACCCAACATGTAGTTGCTAAGTGCATCCAAGGGACCAGAAAACCAGCAGAGGCTGATTGCGAACCATTCTGCCCCAAATAGCCGTTACACTTTGTCTCCACATTTAAATTGAGCTTTAATTCTTTCTTTTCCTCCATCTTAGTTGCTTGAAAACGTGTAGTTTCTAATCACAATTTTCTCTCTCTCAAAAAAAAAACAAACTTTAAAACTTTTCCTGCTTCAAACTGAAAGTTAAAACCTTAAGCCTTGAAAGGAGATAGCAACTTAACTCCTTTAAGTGTTTATCCCATGTTTTCAGCCTAAGGTCCTGAATTACTCTCTTAAAGGACTTTTATTGAATAGATTGAAGGTAAAAGTGAGTGAATAGTGTAAAAATTTAATTAAACCTTCATCCACTGTAAAAACAAACTTTTAATTAAATTTTAGTGAGTAAATAATCACAAAACTTGCGTTTGAAGTAAATTTTAATATTAGCTCTTTGTAAAACTGAAAATGTCTTTTTGATCCACTTTGAAAAAGGTGGCCATATTTCACTTCTAATTAGACACAGCAAAAGCAACAAAAGATTAAATCAAAGCACTTATCACATCAAGCCTTTAATTTACCCCATAATTAAATTCTATTCTCAGCTTTATTTACAACACAACTTAAATCTTCAACTTTTGACACCAAACATTTGGCCAATTGCCAATAACAAAGCAACAAAAACTGCCATATAAAAGACCAGAGTAATCTCACTCTATCTTCTTGATTTAGGCCTTCTTGTGCAAACAAACTCTTCCATAGTTAATGTTCATGCACAAAACAGTTATATTCTTCTAAGAAAGAAACTTATAAATTAGAATCAAACATTCAATTAGAAAAAAAGACTAAAAAGACACAAATATTTAACATTATGATTAAATAGTAATGTCTACTTAAATCTACTTCTCTTCCATTTTGAATAAAAAAATTGATTAAGACAAGATTTAATTGCATGTTTTTAATGGAATAAAAATGGAAACATGCATTTCCCATTTATTTATTTATTTTTCTTTTTTCTTTCTCCTTTCAGACAAAGTAAATGATGCAATTAAAAGTTTGGGCTCAGGAAAAGGTAATGAGTGTCTGGTGAATGTACAACTTCAGAAGTTATTAGATAGAATATACATTGGAATAAAATAAGCAATTAAGTTTTTTTACTTCTTGGTTTTAGATCTAACATCAACAAGTTGAAGAATTTCTTAATGAAATTCCACTACTTCAATAAATCTATAGCCACCAGTTAATTTAATTGATTTAAATCCATGGATGTTTGATGTCATGTGGTGATTTTTTTGATTTATGGTATCATAATTCCTTTTGCACCTGTTTTATGTTGATATTACCACTGACTGCTTTATGAGTTCTCATACTGAGCATTTTGGCTTTTATTCTTACCCAGCTGAGCATGTAATGTAATGGATATAAATATAAAAAAAATCTTTCTTTTCAAGCTATTACCAGTGAAAGAACATAAGTTTTCTAGAGAATTTTAAATCAGCAAAAATATTTTAGGTGCAACTTTAAAATTCAAAATGACAATGTTTTTCCATTAATCTAAGCATTAAACAGTAAAAGAATAAATTTCAAATATGAAAATAACATTCAGTTTTTTTTTTAATAAAATTTAATTAAAAATTTAAATTAAATATAAAACATAAAATACAATTTATCTAAAATGTTTTTTTTAATAAGAAGCTGACAAAAAAAATCAATATCAACTTAAAAGTGACATCTTAAAGTAATATCCAAATTTGTCTATAAAATGATAAATAAAATATATCAAAACCTAAATTCCACTGAAAACATTTCCAAACTTTTTTCCATCACTAATTACAAAAACCAATAACTTTTACTTTATTGCTTGCGTTTTATGTCAGACAACAACATGAAAAAAGATTCATGCAAAGTATTGTTTTGTTCCCATTCTAATGAGTCCCCCATTGCATCATCATCATCACCATCAGACATGAAACCACATTTTGTAAAACAATTTTAGTGCTGGATAGCACTGGTTTATTAAAGAAAATTACAAGCTATAAAAGAGAAACCCAACTGGCAAAATTAAACCATGATTTTTACACAATCCATTATAGCAATGAACAACTTCTTTTTACAGCTTTAATTTAATACTTAAACAAACCTTTTTATTGATCCAATCCTCTGTTTCCATGCCTTTACAAGACAATTTAATCGACTCATAAATGAAAATCTTTATCAAACTTAAGTGCACTTCTATTTCTTTAAATGGTAACAAAAAATTGGCACCATACCAAAAATTTGGACAATGGAACAAACATTTGTCAACTGTGACTTCAAAAACGTTTTTCTTCCCCCACAAATAAGAAAAAAATTTCAAGTCCCCAAAAAAATTAACAACAGAAACCTTTTAGGCTTAAAATAAGTAAAAAGTAGAATTTTTTTAAGTTTGTAATTGTTAAAGTTTAATAAAAATGTTTTGCACTTTTCACATTTTTAATGAGTGTTAAAGTGAGCTGCAAGCAAAATACTAAATGGGTATCTTGTGAAAAATCAACTTTTCTCTTGTTTTTTCTTCTTCTAGCGCAATTATTAAAAATGCACATCTGAGACATTTTTTTGCTCTTATCACAGTCCCATTTCATTAATTACTAAAACTGTAAGTTCTGCATTTTTTTTCTGTGCATTTAATAATTTATTCTAACCTGATGTAAATTCCAAAACAGTACAACACTTGTGAAAAAAGCATTTTTTCCCTTAAATTATAGATCAAAAGCAGCTGCAAAGGTCTTAAAAAATTCTCTATTTTTAGCGAAAGAAACATCGGTAAAACTCATTTCGTTGAGATTATTTTCAACAATAAAAATTCGTTTTTCGTTATTATTAAAAATACAAATGTAAAAGATGATTATTGATTTCTCATTATTAGGCAACGATAATGAATTCATCTATTGTTTTATAACAATGAATTTCTATACGCTTGTTGCATGACAACAATACGATAAATAAGTGTGTGCAAATTGAGCACATAATGAAAACAATAATTGACTTTAATTTGTTGATAACTTTTATAATTTATGAAAGTTTCATTGTTAAATAACAACAATATAAAACTTCAATAAATTTGCTTAAGTTACCAACAAATTAAATTCAATTACGTTTTCATTATTTGCTCAATTTGCACACATTTTAACTATTAATTGAATTTTCATTAAACTCAATATTAAAACAATACAAAATCAATAATTCTATTAAACATCTGCAACACCAATAAAATAAAAAAATCTCTCAACCATTGTTTCCATTTCATCTACAACACAAAACATGATACAAACTGCAATTACATCAACTTTTCCTAGAAACGTCTTAACCCATCCCCAAAGCTCAAACTCCCCTACTTTTTTAATTGCAAAAATAGCTCTGCTATGACACATCTATTTATAACTCACAACTCAGACACCAGAAGCACAGATGGGGTAAAATAAAAAGCATCAAACAAAAAACACACCTTATAACACCCATAAACAACACTCTACCCAACTAAATACGACTATAAACAATGTAAATTGTAAACAAAACAAAAATAAACTCACTTAAATGCCAATCTAACTTCCCCCCCCCCCGACCCCAGAGAAAATGGAATAAAAACATGTCTGCACCTATTTATAAACACAACTAGTTCAAAAACCTTGGTTTTAAACACTACTGCAAAACATACAATAAGAGTAAAAAGTAGATGAAATAAAATTAATTACCTGCGGAAGCTGAGCGATTACAAACGAAACAGACGAGCAAACACTGAATCCAATTAATGAGTAACTTGGTCAAACGCAACATGATTTGATCACTTCATCACTTATCCGATTTCAATACACCCGAGTGGGATGACGAGACACGAGTGTTGCTCCTTACACTCCACTTACCATCCAAATTGTGCTCAGTCACACCGTATTGGGTATTTTTAGCCCCCATCTCGCATGAGCAACATTTACGAGTAACTTCCGCGCGAGATGAGAGAAGCCATATCTCTTCCCTTCTCGACCGTTATTATCTTTATTAACTGTTTATGTTTACCATTAAGTCTGTTTCTGTTTCTGTTTCGGCTAGAGGAATTGAAGGTGAATAAAATGCAAATTGCGCTTTTACTCTTTTAAGTAATTTTAAATATTTTAAATGTTTAAAAAAAATCTGAATTTAATTGAATTTTTTACATTCACTGTTGATATTTGAGGAATGTTTACTACAAATACATGTTATTTAATATTTATTAGATGATGTTTTTTTGTAAGGCAATCACTCATTTGTTATTCTTTCATTCATGAATATTTTTAGATAGATATTTATACATTTTTACATATTTATATGCAGAGTGTGTTTATTGAAGCTGAATAATTTCATATTGTTACTACATCACATCAAATTCAGTAATTTTATTTTTTTCCATTGTTAAAGGATCGATTGTGTTTCATTACTCACATACAACAACAGAATCATTTAATTTTATTCAAAGGATTTACTGTAATTTATCCTTCAGAATTTTGTTGTTTGAAAAATTTGATATTTGATTATTTTTGATTTTTTTTAAAAAAACCCTACGGATTTCTAATGTTAAAATTATATTTAAAAAATGTTTTTGGAAAGTTATATATTCACAAATTGTTTTAAACTATATAAAATAAAAGCTTTTCTATTAGAAAATATATTGCAAAGTTGATGGATAATATACATTTCAAACTCTGAAAAACAACTTTCATGTAAGTTGTAAAGTTGTCTTTACTACAACTACTTTTCCAAAATTTAAACAAAAAATTGTTATAAAAATCATAACAAAAATGACTCTCTGTTACAATTTTTCATCAACTTTCAGATTTTGTAAAAATTCAACTTTCCACCTACAACAGCTTTTCAATAAATTTTCTATTAGAAAAAATTCTAATTCACGCAAACTTTTTTGAGATTAAATAATTTAAAAAACCTATCAAACAAAACATTTAAAAAAGACCATAAAAATTCTATATTTCATGTCATAAACACTAAAACTTAATTTATCTCTATTTCTGAGAAACATTTTAATACTTTACACCTTTAATACTTTTACGACTAAAACTTTCCTTTAACTTTATGATATAGAAGTCAACCCTATGTAGTATATGATGTAACTTAAGAGCAATTAAGATGCAAATAAGCAGTCATATAAGAACGTTAAATCATAGTTTACACGATACAAAGTTTGTGATGAGGAAAACAATTCCAGTGAACACGTTCAAAACATGATACACATTATCAGCCAAGCACAACCAAATTGGCAACAAAGAAACGTGTCACTTGCAAAATAGCGGACCGTGAAATGAAATAAGCTGCATTATCTCGAGACAAAATTTACCACCGAAAAAAAAAAAAAATAAATAAAAATTAAAATGTCTGAATAAGTTATTCGCAATAAGCGAACAAAGTGATTTGAGGTTTTATTGCGTTTCCTGAATAAACAGAAATCTCCATCACACTCTTTCTAATCAATTTAAAAGGTTTCAGACTTCAGTTTCAAGCTGACACTTAATGCCGGAAGAGTTAATGTGTTTACAGTGGAGTATCGAATCAGAGCTGTTTACAGCCGAATCAAAAAGAAGCCGACAACATGGCTCGCACCACATTAAATGCGAAACAATAAATCTTGACATTTAATTTGAGCATTTTTCATACTCCGTGCATTGAGAAACGCTTTTTAATCTCTACTAAAACTCATTTCAATAAAAGCATATTTTTCATCTTGACTTTTTCTGCTTCTTGACGTTTGAGTGTTCAAATTGAAATTAATTTTACTTAATACTACTCTGCATCAATCAGATCATCTTTAAGTCTTTTTTTTGTGAGAATTTGAATGCATTACCTTGGATAAATATGTAAAGATGAGAATGAGAGTTGTCAAGTTCGATCTGTGATATCGCAAAGTTTGAAGGATTATTTTAATGAGCTGTATAACTTTTCAATTTGAAAGTTAAACTCTGAAATCTATATTAATGGTAATTTAAGAATCTTACATTTGTTGATGTAAGATTAAAGTATGGAATATCGTACGAAATGTTTTTATACTATACGATGATATAAGAGAGGTTGACGTATTATTAAGTTATGTACTGAAATCTGAAAATAAGAATGTTAATTGGCTGAGGATTAAAAATGAGTTTCAATGTTTTGTAAGACCTTAAAGACTGACTAAAAAATACTACAAAAAGTTTGTGTTTTAGAAAAGATTAAACTATGAATAGAGTAAATTGTAATATAAGAGTAAAAAAATGTAAAGGCTTACAAAATTTAAGTTTATGATGTGTTTAGATTCATATAAAATGTAATAAGTTCAGAAGTTTACAGATTTGAAAAATTATAATTTCTCAAAAAGTAAGACCTTACAAAACTGAAAATTCTACAAAATTCAAGAATAAAAGCTACGGTACCGTGCCTAAGTTTTAATTACAAATTGTTTTTAATGTGTAAGACATTAAAATGTAAGACCTTATAAAACCGTACACAATTCATTCCACGGGCTCAAACAATATACCAATTACAATAAATGCATTACCCTTTTCAATAGATATAAAGACTTACAAATAATGAATCAAAGTGCAAAAATTGTAAAGCGTAACCCTTACATACCGGTACGTTTCCCCCCAAACTTTTACGATTTTCCCAATTCGAAATATCACACTGCTTCGTGTTCATCGAAAAGCTGTAGACACTTCTATTCAACGCAAAGATTTATTTTTGTTTATTTTTTGGCGAGATACAGAGTTCTAGAATCATTCTCAGCAACAATTCCCAAATTTGCATTTCTTCTATTCTCCTTAACTTTTGCTCAAAGTAAAAAAAGTGATAAAAAAAAAATGAAAACCCATCAACTTTACATAATTTCACCATGAATTGTCTTAACGCGTTGCCAAAATCACCAGTAACCTATAGACGTACCAGCAGAATTAGAAAAACTACACCGACATTTTCACTTCAACACGGCACTAAATCCCCTAAACCAATTTGATAAGGGTAAAACTAAAAGTCATTGACCATCACATTCAATTTGGAGTGGCACTTGACTTCCTGCAGGTTTGACTTAATCATTAGCTAAGTGCCAACAGAAGGCCAAGTCCCTATTCGCACTCACCAATCTTACTTTTAACCAATCCTAAATGAATGCTTCTCAAATAGTAACTACTTAATGCGATTACGCCACATGAGCAAATCGAACGAATTCAAGTTGATGCTCGCGAAAGTCCAACTAAGTTCGTTTCGCAGTGACGGTCATTTGCTATGGATTATTCTATTCGGGCCGAAACCGAGCTGCTTAACACCTACGAGTATTTCGAGTGTTTTGCTGATAAAGGATGAAAGGAATGAATGGGTTTCGCGGTTGCCTGGTTCGACGTGAATTTCAAAGTTATTTCTGTTTGCTTTGATTTCGTTTAATTTTAATTGAAACCATGTGCTTTAAGCGCGTGTATTTTATTGATTATTGCCAGGTGGGTTTGGTTGTTTGAATTTTAATGATTAATTGTGTATTTTAAGTTTAAATACTCAACATATTTGTTTAATGATGTGTGGTTGATGGTTAGGAGTTTAGCTATTCTGAGTTGCGTATAGAATCATCTAGTGGCATCTATTTAGGTTAAAACATTAGTGGCATTCAATATCTTGGTTTTTGAAGTTTTTGTGATTTTTGAAAAATCGTTGTTGTTTACATTTGTATATTAAAAATGACTTTAAAAAACCCACAAAACTTCAGTAAAAATCTGATTAGTTTTTGTTGATCAAATAGCAAACGTGAACTGGAAAAATGAATAAACGTCATTTTGTATGCAAACTAAACAATATGGAATATTGTTATTTAATTGCCAGTAAAATAAATGCAAAAATTATATTTCACTTATTTTAAACTTTCATTTTCAGTTCAGTTGTGCAATTCAGCAACAACTGAATACCCAAATTCACTGAAACAAACCAAAATTTGTTTTGCAATGATTTTTAAACTTAATTTAAAACAATAAAAAGTTTGGTTTCGAACTTTGTAACTTTATTTCATCTTTAACATATCAAATCACAGTCGCCATTCAATTCAATAAAACCTTATTCCAATCAATATTTTTTGCCTTTGGTCACTATCTCGCAGCAAACCACTCACAATGTTTCATCAGAAATATGGATTTTCCAACTCCCCAATGAAATCACTTCTTTCCATCACGTTCTGTAAACATTTCCCAAAGCTGGAAATTCAAATTTCCGAATCAACAAAAGAGGCGCGCGTTAATTCCAGTAAATAAACCTCAAACCACTTTCACCCACAAGTACCGATTTCAAATCGGTGCGAAAGGACAAATTCCTCACTTTTCATCACTTTAAATATTTGCTGATTCATCTTCGCCACACTTTTCACGGTTTCTGCTGACTTTAACAGTTCACATCACAACTGGGGAATTCCAGGGATGTGTATTGAAATAATTTTGATACCAATACCAATACCAATACTTCAGTTTTATAAAATAGCAATACCAATACCAATACCAATACTTTTTAAAATTAAAATACCAATTCCAATACCAATACTTTTTAAAATTAAAATAC
>JAQFZP010001182.1:0-21511 GCA_034695745.1 Geophilus truncorum | reverse complement strand
ATCGGGGGGCAAAAGTCAAGATGAGCACGCATGCGCGCACATGTGCGAGAGTCAGTCACGAGGCATGCGAGTCAGGAATCAGAAGCGTGTACCATTAGTCGTCAGGGCGTCTGTGCTGGCGGACCCCCTTCTCCTTCGTGCAACATGAGCCAGATCGAGGCGAGGTTTGGGCAATGAGGCCCCGCGAATTAAACCATGGGCCCGCACTGGCTTTTTAGTTTGTTCTGCACCTGCTTCTTACTCCTTTCGGGGGCACGCAACTCGTGCGACGCCCTCAAGAACCTCACTGTGGGTTACTTGACCAATGTGAACGGTAAAGTTGGCAAAAGACAGGGGCTGGTCATCTCGGGTGCCATGTCGTACGCCTTGGAGAAGATTAACAACGACTCAACTCTGCTTCCGAATCACCGGCTAAACGTCGTGTGGAACGACACCCAGGGCGACTCGGTGAACGGCACCAGGGCACTCACGAGCATGTGGAGATACAACGGAGCCGTGGCGTTTTTTGGACCTGAGGACTCTTGCCTAGTCGAGGCGACATTCGCAGCTGCTTGGAAACTGCCAATGATTTCATACGTATGTATTTTGATTTTTTTTTTTTTTTTGATTTTTTATATATATTTCGTTTTTGCAATTGGGGTGAAAGTTGGTTATTTAGGTATACGAAAAATGAAATGAGATGATAAGGATAAATGTATGCTCTAACTCCATCTTCACCTTTAACCTGATTTTTGATAAGTAGGGAACTTCGGAGTTTAAGATAATTTTTTTTTTTTTTTATATATATATTAATTTTTTTTGGTTTAGGTTTAAATTTTTAATTTTTTTTTTAAGATATGTGAATGTGTGAATATAATTATATTTTTATTTCGGGTCTAAGCTCATTTGGGTCAATGGTTTTATTTTGTTTACTCTATGCGAAAGTGAGTGTTAATAAAAAATCCTATCAAGTAGGTTACTAGGATGGAAAAGAATAGGATTTTAATGAGAACGTGGTTTGAAATGAAACATTTAACGGGAATTTTCCTTTTTTAAATGCAGAAAGAGAAAAAAAATGCAAAACTGCAATGAACTTGCAACCAGCTGCTTGTTATGTTAAAGGCAGGAAGTTTGAGCAGTTAATTAGCATTATTTTTTTTTTTTTATTTATTTATATTTATTCCGTAATTGAGCTTTAGGGGGGTTGTTTTGGTACTTGTTTTTCTGTTTACAAAAATAGTCTTGGTTTATTGAGTTGGCAATGTGATTGAATTTTGTACAGGTCACTTATGTAACTAACTTAGTAGGCTAAGATTGTCTTCGGATTAAATTCCAAATTGAGGAGAGTTTATGGGTTAGAAATGTTAACTACATGCATTACTCGCTTTGACCTTAGCTTTTTATGCTTTAAACAGGAATTATCCAGTTTTTTTAAATTTTACATTTTTTTTAATTTTTTTTCTTATTTAATTTTTTTTTTTTTTTTTTTTTTTTGTTTTTTTTTTTGGAAAAACTTGTCTGAATTTAATTCTCATTTTTTACTTATACTGATTTATCACTACAACTTACTGTACATTTATTTAGTTACCGTACACTTTTTCAACGACTTTACAGCTCGAAAGGTAGGAATTCGGTTCGTTGAACTTTTTCAGTGCACTCTCGGATGAAAAAGTGAGACATAAATTGCATTTTCTTTCGCCACTTTCTCTCAATTTTCCTTTTCCTCTTTTAAATTAGGTAAAGTGAAAAGGAAAATGGGATTATAAAAGAGTTAAATATTTATAGGGATTTATTAAAGGAGGTATGTCTCGACAGCAACTTCTTGTACATAGTGTTTAAGTTGATGAGAATTAGGCTTAAGTTAGTTGTAAGAGATGGGGGAGTTAATCCTAAAAAAAAAAAACCTTTAAATTCATTTTTTTTAAATACCTTGTTTAATGACCCGTAATATGAATTAGTAAACTAACTCCTTGAAAATTGTGCAAAACGTAATTAAAGGAGTTAAATTTGATACAAATTAAAGATAGACAAAATATTTCTCGTTTTTTTCTTTTATTTCTTTAATTTTTATTTTTCCTAGGTCTGTTCACTCCAACGTTCAGAGTTCAAATTTATCGATTAATGGAAGGTACGGGGGAAAAAAATTTGTAAATAGAAGAATGACTGGTAGCTATGGATACTGATATCCTCAAACAAAACATTTGCTTTCACAGCTTGAGCGAGGAATTTGAGTTGGAAATTATCGCGGTTATTTAAGCCGACTCCACTTTAAAGTATTTATGTATTCATCTGAATTGGATATTAAAAAGAACGCAGCTATTAAATTGTGTTTTCAAACTGTAAATTTGAAAAGATAATCGCATTTCAGCTTAGGATTAATAACCTTTAATTAGTATGGCTGATAATAAATTGGATAAACACTTTGTTTACATACTCACAAAAATGTTTCAAGGAAAATTGGCGCTCGAGCAAAGAAGTTTAAGTGGAAAAAGCAATCATTTATCCAATCATATTTGCAATTTGCGACTACTTTTAGACAAATTGAAAAGGTGTTGTGTTCATTCTCATCCAATTTCACTTTAATTTCCCAGTAGATTTTTTTTTTTTAATAAATTGATTAACTCTAAGAAATGAAGGAAAAAAAATTATTTAAAAAATTAAATGTGTCTATTTTATTTTGGGGCAATAGTTTGTTGTGAAGAAATTGAATGATTAAAGGAGAGTAATATTCTAGTGGGGAAAGGGAAGGGATCATGAACCTGAAAGCAGATGCCAAAGGCATTAGATGTGATCCTTGTAATTTGGATTTGAAATGAGTCTAAACTCTTTAATCAGTGAATAACAAAAGATGTCAGTTTGCCAATTTGATTTGTAGTTGCATTCTTGTTGAAATATGAAACAATTTAATGGCCATACTATAGCATTCGGGTTGTCAAAGAGAATGGATAAAAATAGACACTTGCTTTGGCCTTGCCATGTTTTAAAAATGATAGCAGTTTATGCTGGTGAATTTAATCTAAAACGCTGTGTTTTGCAAAGGAAGTAAGTGAAGGGGAATTTGTGTTATGGCAGTTTGTGGGAACAGTTTTATTTCCAATAAAAGAAAGATTCTTTTAGTGGAAAAGTGTAGGAAATTGGAGAAAAAAATACAAAGTATGCAGAAACCTCAAACAAAAAGTGCAAGAATTTAGCCTGATTTTTTTTTCTTACAAATATTTTACTCAGAAATACGTTTTTATTCAAATTGCTATGGCTTTTTACAAATAGAATTGATCACGTGGTTTACATAGAATTTGTTGATATTTTGATTTTTACCTGGATTCATATAGTAGGAAATGATGTAAACAACTACTAGAACTCAATTAGAATAAGTTTCCACTAAATAGCAATGTTGACACAATATTGCATCAGAATTCTGGGGATATCACTATATTTTTATCCTGTCATAAAAAAAACAGATTGCTTTAAAAATAAAGTGCGTCAAAGTTTCTTGGGAGTTGCCGAATTTGAATGAAAATATGAAACTTTAAATTTCATTTACTGCAACTGCTTCAACTGCATTTTCTGCTTGTCAATATTAGATCACATAATTCTTCTCTTGGCTTTTGAAGATTGGAAAAATCACATCGCTGTCATTCATTCCAAACCAAAATCACATTTGCTTGTTTACTCGCTCAGTTGAACATTAATCCTAAGTTTCCAGAAGAACTCTTATCAATCAAAAAAATATAAAAAAAACTTTAATTTCCAAAAGTCACACCCAACTACTGTAAATATTTAATGATAAATATCCACAAAGTTTATTGTGTAATGTAATAAAAGCCAAATAAGCTGCACTAAACAAACAAGTAAACAACAGTGTCTTTCTGGCACGAAGTCTCAAGCGTGCCATGCAACTTGACACATGTATTTTTCCATTTCAACTTTTTTACGTGTAAAGTTTGTGGTTGGAGTTAATGAAAAAGATGGCACTTGTATACATTTTATGCAATTACGCCTTGGCAGATGTTGCTCCCACTTTGCTCCCACGTGGCCTCGATTCGTGGAGCAATGGCTTCGAAGCCTGTGGCTATGATGAATCATAGCCCGCCTACTATTAAAATAGGCAGACAGCATGGCAACAGAAATGACCATGATCTAGTAGCCTAAACTGATTAAAACTTACCTGCGATTAAAAGCTTTCGCTTTTATTTTTTCAAAATTTTTTTTTTTTTAGGTTTATGATTCAAAGCGACCTTAAAGTTTTCTCATTTGCACGTTGATGACTATGAAACGTGTTAAGTAATGGAAATAACTTTGCACTGATGTTGTTGTCACGTTTTCCTCAACCTTAATCTCGACATATGTATTCACTAAATGCAGTTTTTATTTTCTTCAATGGGGAAAGAAGTATTTATAAAGAAAAGGTTTGCACAACTCCTGAACTATAAAAACCACCTACAGAGATACTTTTTCTTAAAAGTAAATAAGATTTGATGAAGATGATGACTGAGAGTGGAAAATTTTTTTTCCAGGTGTTTTTTTTTTTTAATTATAAGTACAGAAAAATTTTTTTTTTTAAGTTATATTAATTAAACAAGAATGTACAATGAAGATATGAAACCAATAATCACTTTCTAACATGTTTAAAGATCCATTTAATCAGTGTCACAAAGTTTTTAATGAGAAAAGTAAGGACTTATAAACTTAAATCAAGTTAAGAACATCCTTAAGTGAACTTGTGACATTTTCCTCAATCTATTCTTAGGCCCAAAGATTACAGGACTTGTGCAGACAGCTTAGTGGAGTAAATGTTATCAAGTGGTTTACAGCAGTCCTTTTTACCCTTATTAATATCCCTGTAATAGGATTTTTATAAAAGGGAAAAACTGAAAGTGTATTTTACTATTTTAGGATAAATTTGGGTTCTGATGAATTAGGTTAAAGGTTATAAAAAAAATATCAGATTTTGTTTTATTGGACCTTGTTTGTGGTCATATAATGACTAAACACATTTTGCCCAGCTTAAAATAGATGTAGGACTTTTTTAAAGCATCAAATGGCCTTGTTTTGTAATTGGCAGAGTTGTAGCTGCCCCTTTATTTTTTTTTTGTAGGGAAAGGGTTTATTGAGTTTGTTGCTCAAATTAAACTTCTAGCCTATTATGTTTAATTAGTGGTTATTAATTTTTTCTGCAAGTTGAAATTTTATTTTTTTTTTAATTTAATCTTGTTTTAATTTCAGAAGGATGTAAAGGGGCACTTTTTTGAACTTGGTTCAAATTTTACATTCCTCTACTTGTTTGATTATAGTTTAATTTGAATGTGATGGTGATGGCTTTGAAACAAGGTTCACATTCCTATGAACTGCTTTGTGGAGTGTGAAAAATCCAAGTTGACAGCAAACAAATTGGTTCTATCAAAGTTTGAAGTAAAAGTTTTTAAACTACAAAATCTTTTTAAAGTTAGCTATTATATAGTTTCAAGTTTTGATTTTTATTAGTAGTTCTTTTTTTTATTTAACTTTTCAAGTTCAATGCATTTTTGTACACAGAAATGTGATAAGAGGTGTGGTCATGTGAACTTATTTTCACTTGATTTGCATTGACTTTGCCTTAAGAAACATTACTAGATCTCTGTCTGGGACAAGGTTCAGCTTTCCAAGGCCATTAGATTGATTTTGCAGGTGTGTCCCACATCTGGCACAGAAATTATTCACATTATTCACCTATTAATTATTACATGACAAATAAACAACAATTTATAGATGCTATTTTTTCACACAAAACTTTCAAAATTACAAGTAGCCATTTATCTTTAATTACCCATAAGGCCTCATCAAGTGGCCTGTTGTTAAATGTTTCATTACATATCAGGAAAAACCCATTGACTGTTTTTATTTGCATTGATTTGGGTCTAATAACATTAAAGCCAACAACAGCTTAAATAATAAATGTGGCAAGTCGAGTCAACAACAACAATCAATACACATATTGTTGATTCAACTTAACTACTTGGGGGCTTTTCAGTTTGTGCAACAACTAACAATTGTTATCTGGCATTATGTTAGACATTTTGCTTCAAGGCAATTCACCAAGCATTGTTATAATGCAAATATCAAGTATTGTGTGCACTAGCCTCGTGGCCAGATACCAATTTTATTATCCCAGATAGAATAGGCCTTGATAGGCTCTTGTGCTATTTTTAAATCATTTTTTTTAATGTTGGTTTGTTGCTGCGTCCTTGACAGAAGAACTTGAGTTTATTTTTAGCAACAAGTGTAGGGTTGATAGGGAACGAGTTTACTTGATAAGAACAATAGTATAAAAATTTAAAAAAGCGATTAGAATTTGAGATGAAAACAATAGACTTTGGAAAAGAAAATAAATAAATAACATAAGAAAAGAAAGGGTTTGAATTATAGCTGAAATTAATAAAAAAAATCTCAAATACAACAAAAAAAATTTCTAACAAATCATTTTAATTTAACAATAACATTTGAGATTATTTTTTTACGATCTCAGGTCTTTTATGGAGTTTGGTTCAATATTCCAGATGGCCAATCCGTCAGAAGCGATGAACATTTTGTAGATAAAATATTTAAAACATGATTTTTTTTCATGTTCTTTTAATATCTTTAACTTTTTAATTTTTAACTAACATCTGAGTAGCGTTTCATTTAAGCTTAATTAAAGATGCACTTGGTTGAGTTGCAACTATGTTTTGGAAATATAATTACAATTTTTATAAAAATGTTTATGGTTATTTAATTCCTTTGAATGGCAAGAACCAGAGATGGAGTAAAATTTAATTCATTTTAATTGAATTTCCACGCAAGTGGAAATAAATACGAGATCTACCATTTAACGTAGAATGTATACAATAAACTATTATGTAACAGTATATCATCTTCCGGGTGTATTTGAGAGGTTTAAAATTTCTTTCTAATTTGCGCCACGTTAGTATTAGAATTTTACTCTTATTTTTTTTTTTAAGTGTAGAGTCGTGTCAGGAATCGAATAACTCCGAGGTGTTT
This sequence comes from Geophilus truncorum, assembly GCA_034695745.1. NCBI lineage: Eukaryota > Metazoa > Arthropoda > Chilopoda > Geophilomorpha > Geophilidae > Geophilus > Geophilus truncorum. The sequence continues at coordinate 14,518 of JAQFZP010001182.1, read as the reverse complement.
GCATGATCCAAGTACATTCGACACTTTTAGGTTGTGGCTTTTGCTCGATAATTGGTTTTTAAAATGTCAGAGGTTGATCTCGTTGCTTGAATCATTTAAGACACTTCTTATTTCTACGGCGAAACGCCGCAATTTTTTTGCTGACAACTTGTCACTTCCTCTTGTTTCAGCTATAAGTGACACTGAAGGAAATTTAAAATATTTAGGTGTTTTTTTCAAATTTAAAAAAAAAAATTTTATTTATAAATAAATACAGCAGCAGGTGTCAGATTGCTACAAAACACTTGACAATAAAAACAAAAAATGTGGAGAATATTTTTTAATTTTTTTTTTTTTTTTTGTATGTAATTGAAAATCCTGTCATCAGTTGTTGTGAAATTCGCCTTGAGCTCACGATACTTCCTCATACATTCCGTTTATTTCGCAATTTTATCTACAAAACGTGGCAAACGCTGTAATTAAATTGTAAATTGTTTCGCGAGTCCAGGAAAAAGCCTACTTGGGTTTTGGTCGGTAGGTAATTCGAGAAATTGATATTTTCAAGTTTGTTAACTCTGTGTAGGTTAAAGGATCTAAACTCGGTAAATTCGTGACTTGGAAGACTTAGCGAATTGGGTAACACGAGGGATTTACACTAGGATTTAGCAATGGGATGTTGAAATGAGTGGCGTGACTAATGGGTTAGTAATTAGGTCCTTTAGCTGATACAATATATGGGATTCGTGATGAAAGTTTGTTTTTCAAGTTTATGCGTTCGATGTTCGTCGAATTTTAATGCGGTTTGAATCTAGCGAAAGTGGTTCGACTTGTTTCAGTGCGAGTCCAGAGTGCATTGCAAGAGTGGCGGGCTACATTAATTGTATTCACGTTTTTACTTATTTATTCATTCATTCTTGGTTGAATTAACGTCATTTCATTAAAGTGACGTCCTATTCCTTGTTTTTTTAAACATTTGATGTAGGCAAGTTAAAACGTGAAAAAGACGTCAAAGTAACTTACGAACGTTTTAATATGCACGAGTTTTTTGTGTTTTTTTTACATTAAAAAGTGGGACAAAGTGGGACGTCCTTAAGATGACGCAACGTCACATTTAGACCTGAAAACAACGGGAAGCCAGATAAAACGCGAAATGCACGTGAAAGTAAGAAATGCAAACACGATATAAGTACACCTGTATTAAAGATTGTACAATTTCAAACAGTTATAGTTTTTAATTAAGTTCAAAATAAATCTTTAAATTTTAAGTGATTTTGTTTATCAAAAACAAATTAATTTAAAATTTACTTAAACTTTAGAATTACCTAGATTAAAATTTAAAATTCGCGAAATAACTGTTTGCGCTGTCATTTTCGCGAAATAATAGTTCGTGAACTTATCATTTCGGAAATAAAATTTCGCGATTTTTTCCCTGGTCGCGATTTAAATTTTGCGCCAATTCCCATTTCTCGTAATTTTTTCGTAATTCATTGGTGTCTTATATTTTTGCGAAGTGCTTCTGGACCAGTTGCACTTTGGTTCGCGTGTGTAATAAATCACGACCTTTTTGTTTGTATAGACTATGACTAACATAGTATAATGTTAAGTATTTGGAAAAACAAGACGAAATCAATAAAATTCGTGGTATGTCTATTGAAATTCAAAGGGTGTAAACTGTAAATGTAAGCTTCTTCGCAATAGGAGAACACATTGACGATGCAAAGCCAAAGCGCTTGTGACTTATTGCATTTTTCAGACTGAACATCTTTAGAATAGGCGGAAAATATACTCCAACCGGAAGAGGCAATTTTTCATGCATTTGTCAGTAAACCCCCTGCTCTGCCCTTCTCGTTATTTACTAAGATAGTCATAAAAAGAAAAGATGATTTAGGTTTCTGTTGACAAATCATAGAAGAAATATTTAGAAAAATTTAATATAGAAAAGTTTATGAAAGATTTCTGTCAGGATTTCTTACATTTAGTGACACTGGCATGTCTTATATAAATAATTCCCATTCTACCTCTCAGACTCTTTATTGACTTCCATCTTACATGACTTTTCATTTCACGCTGAGCAACACTTTTGCTATTTCCCATTGTGTTTGCTATCAGAGCCTATTCTTAGAAGTCGAAGAGAAGGTTATAAATCAATATCAGCTGGGAGGAAAAAGAAATACTAGTAGGTGTGAAGTGCGCTCATTAAGTGCGTAATCTCTCCAGTCGCAGATATGAGTAGTGCGCAGTTTTTACAACATCCATTATCGCTCAACTACTTCTTCGTTGCTAATGTAATCTTCCACTACACCATAGAGAACTTGTAGTGGCTCGCACGAAGGAAACCTAGTCGTGAATTAACGTTGTGGACTTTGTAGTTAAGCCAGAAAGAGAGAAAAAAAATAGTTTGGCGACAGCTGTTTCATATTAAACGAGAAAATTCGACCAATCTCGGGTCAACGACCCTTTGAAAAGAATCAAACGCTCAGAAGGAAGCGTGCAGCTGAATATCAATATACAAAATGACAAATGACAGAGTTTAGGTGTGGAAAATACATTAGAAATGCATTAATTTTGCAAATGAAATGCAAAAAATATGCCGACACCCATTAATTAGAAATACCTCAGTCAAAATAAAGTTAAAATAAAAAAGGCAAAATTAGAAACTTCAGACGACGCGAGGACATTGGCCTCGGTAGCCTCAATGGTGTCTTTTGACTGTTTTCTGTTTATTTTTATTAGTGGATGTTGCTGGTGATGCTTTTAGTAATTAAATCCAGCTATGTAATGCAAAAGCATGTAGTTTACTTTTTAAAGATGAAGAATTTGATTTTGAATTTTTTTTTCTTGTGATGTAATCTTACGAGTTGAAGACTCGAAGACATCTTAATTTTGAAGTTGGTGATAAATTACTGCCTGTGCTCCCGTAATTTATGCTAATTTGATTTATTTTGCATAGCCAGATTGTTTGTAGGTATAAAGCACAAATCATTTCATCAGGCTTGAATATAAATCTTGTTGTTTTTTTTTTTTTGAAATTTTTTTGTGACAAATTTTGATAAAAGGAAAATGACAAATTTTGGGGTGCAAACTACATGAGTTATCGTATTTCATTAAGCTTGCAATGTCACTAAGTCATGGTTTTTTATTAGTGATTTTTTTTGCGTGAAATTTGTAATAAATTATCCATTTTTTGTAAATTTTTTGTTTGGGTTGAAAGGAAGAAAAAAAATTATTTTTTTTAATATAAAAGTGAAATGGATAAAGAAAATGCAGGAAATGACACCATTTACACAAAAAGGAAATTCTGGATTGACGTAATGCCGGTTTGGAAGGAAAGACGGATATAAGAAAGGAACATATAAAAATAGATTGTTTATATTTGCATTGTTTTTTTTTTTTTATTAAAATAGATTTGTTTGGATACTTTTATTCTTTAAATTTATGTTTGTATTTATCGCGCGTTTGATTCTTATCAAACGATTGAATTGAAACAGCTGGGTTAAGGGATAAATAGTGCTTTAATTAATTAATAATTAAACGAAAATATTAATTGCAAAATAATTTTTTTATTTTTAGAAATGTTCCGACCATGAAGTATCCAAGAAAGATATCTACTCAACCTTTGCACGCACATATCCAACAGATACTCAAGTAAATCATTATTTCATAATTTTATTTTTTTATTATTAATATTAAAATCCGGGTTTGCACAATTCTTCTTAAAATAGTCATAAAGATGACAAGCAGAAACAATTTCTTTTTTGTTGGAAGAGAGACTCAATTTCCTGCAAAAGTGCTTAGTTTGCTCGGTAGGAGGTTATCAAAAAGTACAATGCAAACTAAATTTGCAAAGGATTTTCAAATACAGATAATCTTGACATTTTTTATTCCCACACTTTTTCCATTTTTGAAATGTCAAGATACAGAAAAGATGGCTGACGACTGCTGAAAAAAAAAAGAAAAAAATTTTTTTTAAAACTTTTATTTCAGCAGCCGCTGCCTGTAAATAGGGTTTTGCATTTTGCCGCTTCAGTAACTGTAATTTTAAACATCGTTACAAATGCAATTTAAAAAGCCGAAAATTTTAACCGCAGTAAGAAGTAGGAAATTATCGCTTAATTTCACAAACTTACACCCGCGGCATAAAATTAATTTTCATTTAAATTTCATCAGCCAATGTTTCACTTCTGAGAGTTTATAATCCAATAATTAAATTATTATTAATTTTATTATAGTTGCAGTTAGACACTTCGAATTCGCATCGAGGCATTTTAAAATCAGGGAAAAGGAATAAAACGTCGTGTAAAGTTCTCACATTTAACACCCATTTAACCGCTCTTTTACTCGCTCCACTCGGCCTTAATTTGAGCAAAATTGGGGCTGACTCTTTGCATGTTAATGACGTGACCCTGCAAGTTTGGATGACGTCATAAATCCGTGGAGAAGAGACTCATATTGCCCCTAAAGCGCCACTCGATAAATTTTTACACACACAATTAATTTTAATGGTTGACAACAAATCCCTGGCAATTCTCCTTCGACGTAGTTAAGTTAATGAAATCCCATCGGTCTGGGTAAAGAATAAGTCCCAACATGAGAGGTTAAATGAATGGAAATGAAAGTCGTTGTGTGCATTGCAGTGACATTTTGTTGAACTTGAACTTTGCATCGGCAATTTCACTTGCATTTCTCTTATAGTACAAGTCGAACTCCTTTATAACGAACGGCGCCCATTTTCATCGTCACTATTAGGCAGAATTTTTACATTTTTAGCCGGAAATTGTTCGTTATACAGAGTATCGAGGAAAATGTGCATTTCTGGCTGAAAATTTTGTTTGTAATAGTGAAATTTTGTTATAATGAAACTTTTTAACTTGCTTTGAATATGGGTGAAACTAAAAAACATTTTTTTTTAGTACTGTCGGGAAATTCGTTATAACGAGGTTCGATGTATACTCGAGAAATCGAAGCAAAGCGTCGTTTGTTTGCTTTTGGGAAAATTAGATGTAAAAGTAGACGTTGAAAGTATGGGTTTGTAGATGCGATAAGCATAGTCATACTTCTATGTCATGCCAAGACGTTGCGAAGTGAATTACGAGTTAACGATAAATACACCTGAATTCACAATTACGGTCTTACGGGGGCCAAGATTGATGCTAGATTTTAGCGGGAAAAGACCCACTTGCACCATTAGCATGCAAGTTTGGTTTACTGGGAGAAGAGGTGGAAGGGCGAATTGATGCCATTTCTGTACGAAGTGTGCAGAGTTGGACATAAATCACGTTTTGTGTTAGTTGTATATAAATTTTAAAAGTTGGAAATTTATTCAACTTTAAGTTTAAACTGTAATAATTTTATGTCTGATGATTAAAGGCGGGAAGTTGAGAGTGGTTTTGTATTTTGAGAGCGAAGATGCGCAGGATTTGCACGTTATAATTACTAAAACTCATTAAAACTCGAACGTCTCAACTTTGGCTTTTAATTTAGTGAGGGGGAAATTCATTTCTGGGGACGCGCATCTCAAAGATGGGAATTAAAGCAATGAAAATAAAACTTGGAAACTTTCATTTCAAATTCTTTCTTCCACTTGTACAATAGAAGTGAGTAACCGCGTCTCTAGTGTACCCAAGGGTCGCGTTGCGAATTGGTTTTTACCATTTGCCGTTCGTAGAATATATTGGAAGCTAGAGGGCAATAAATGAGTACAAACCTCACTTTAACTCGCTTCTTTCACATTAGGGCTAAATGATTAAATGGGATTTTCTCAATTTTCAATGCCACATGTTTTTATTTTTATTTCCAGATCACAAAATCAGTTATAAGTTTGCTCAAATATTACAAATGGAAGAAATTTTCCATTCTCTACGACGAGGCGGTGGACAAATACAAGAAACTGGCCATGAGTTTGAAAAACTTGGCCGAGGTTCACAACATGACCACCAACCACGTGGTAACCTTCAGAAAAGTCGCCATTTGTTGCGAACTGAAGGAGAAATGTTGCGACAAACAACCATTCGGCTCGATCGTGGACAACACTTATCAAACCACCAGAAGTGAGTGCAACTTGTTTATACACTTGCAACTTTAGGTTGGTGTACCGTTTATTGGGTATGTGCGATTTGAAGCGTGTGTTACCGTATGTCGTATGTTATTTCAGAAAGTTTTTGCATTTACATTTTAATTTTTTTTTATCTAGCGTACAATACCGTATATTTAGCTGCGTACAGTACGTCGAACAACTTAGCATATCGTATAAATATACCGTACATTTGTGACAAAATTTGGACGCGTATAGTATGTCGTAATATGCGATACGATATATGGTACTGCACGCTACAAAGCGTACTTTAAATAAAATGTACATATCCAAAAGTTGCATGTGTGGTTGTTTAACTTTTTTCCATCAGCGATTAAGTCGAAGCAGTAAAACATTTATGAATGAAGCTTTTTGTATAAGACGGTTTTGAGTCTTTGTGGTTTTGGACTTGTCTTCAAAGGCGGCCCCTATCCACTAAATTCCCTTATCTTGACGCGAATCAATACTGATAGGCACTTTTCGTTTTTTTTGTTTTTTTTTTTAATATAAAATATTTTTTTCTTCTTCTTCTCCTTATTGCGTTTCGTTTGCAGACCGAGTTTTAGTATTCATTTTACCTCCAGCATCTTGTTGAAATTCATTCCACTTAGCTTGTATGTTTGCTCTTTGCCCAACATCAGAATTGATGAGTTTTATAAATTTTAAAGTTTTAATCTCTTAAAATTTTAAAGAATCTCTCTTTGTTTGCATTTATTTTGAGTTTATTTACATCCAAATGTCATTTGGGATGAAATTGTATAAATAAACTTTTATAAAAGGGCTCGGGTTAATTTTAGATCGGAATTTTCCTTTCACGCGAGTTTTCGGTATTGAAGTGTGTCGATTGACTTTTACCTTGCCCTTGAATCTGTGAAAAGGTTAAAATTATACCTGGTAAAAGAGAATTTAATACAAATTGTATCAAATGTCCATTTTGCTTGATAAATGACCTGTGCAAAATTGATGGCGGGGTTTGTGGTTGTAATTCATCTTGGAAACTGTCAAATTAAGTCTAATCGAAATACGGTTTCCTGTTTCCGGTAAACCTTATAACTTTACCCTTTCTCTATGGCGCAAAAAACTTTACACCGATTACATTTTTTTCTGATTTTTCTTATTATTTATTTTTATTTTTTATTTATTTATTTTTTATTTTTTTTATTTTTTTTATTATAGTTTATGCTTTTATTGGGGATTTCGATGACTTAACGTACCTAATAACAACACTGAGGTTGAAGAGGCTTCTTAAGAATGGCGAATACATGGTGATATACATCGAAGAGCCGTACAGTGAAACAAAAATGAGCAACTATTTATTACGTAAGTTTTATCTGATAAGATTTACCTTATATAAAATTAAAGATTTAACTGTGGAGAAATTCATTTCCACGTGAATGGTTATCAAGAAATTTGACAATTTGTCAGATCGTTAATATCATCTAAATAACTTTATCGAATTTAATTTTGTCTATGGGAAGTTTAAAATCAATTGCGTAAAATTATTGCTGACAGATGAAATTTATTGGGGTTTAGGGAATAAAATGAATTTGAAGTTGTAGAGTAATTGGGTAATTAAACAAATTGCAGCGCATCTAAATGTTGAAATTTAAAACTAAGAAAAGAAATCTCAATTAATTAATCAAAATTTCAAATTTACTGTAAAATTTCGAGTTTTTTTTTTTTTTTTTTGCTTAAATTGAATTACAGTATTTCCATTTATCGCCACATCTTTTAAACTCAATTTTTCAATTCTCGCACGAGTAACTGTCAAACCCCAAGCGGAATGCGAAGAAGGTTCAATACCCCAGTTTCTGGTGACTTTCTTCAACATCCGCCAGCTTAAAAAAAAAAAAAAAAAAAAAAAAAAAAAACGATAGAAAAATTCCCCTTAAGTGATTTACGGAATCGAAAACTTTGAGAAAACCATCGTTTCTTCTTAAAACTGTCTCTTAAACCCACGACGACGCACAATCTCGAGCTAAGACATAATCCTTAAAATGAAATATTGAATTTCAGAGGGAACACGTTTGAGTGAAACGATCGATGAGCGGTTATCCGACGATAAAGATCTTCTGTCCAGTCGATCATTGTTTATTATTGCCACGACGCCTAACGATGTTGAGTACGACGACTTCGTAAAGAGCGTGACTGAATACAACAAAAAAAAACCTTTCGAATTCAAGGATCCTTTACCTTTAAATAAAACAAAAGTAATAATACCAATTAAATCTATTTATTCATTCGTTACTAAACAGAATTTAATTTAGCACATAACTATTTTCGCCGCTCATTTGTACGATGCGGTAATGATGTACGCGCGTGCACTGAACGAGACATTGGCCGAAGGGGGCACAGAAAAGGACGGCGAAACGATAATTCGTAAAATCATCGGAACTACGTATAAAAGTAAGACTGGATTGGAATTATTTTTTAGGTGTTGATTGATTGTAAAGTAAAAGTTTGAAATTGTTTGAAATTAAGGTATTCGCGGTGTGGATGTAACAATCGACGAGAACGGAGATGCAGAAGGGAACTATTCTCTCATAGCGTATGTCGCAGGCACAGATTCGTCAAAATGCGAAAAGAACGCCAAAAACCAATCTGTTGTCAAGTGTTTCCACAAAGTTGGAACGTTCCAGCAGAACGGGAAAGATAAATTACCGGTAAATGTTTGTCTCCACTGCTCGACTCGGATCATTATGTGAATAGTAGAGTTCGTTTGACTTTTTTTTTTCGTTAAAAATCGATAAAAAGTAAAGAGGAACGACTCGATAAATTACTAAATAATGCAATACGTAATTTAAAATCGAGATTTCTTTTTTTTTTTTATATAATATTACATCTAGGTCTACGTTCCACTCGACTATAAAATAATGTGGGTTGGTATTGAAAGACCAATGGATGAACCCGGATGTGGATTTGACAATTCAAAATGTCCCGAAAAAGAAGAAAAAGAAAAGGAAAATGTAATCATTTCGGCCGTGTTGGGTTCGATTCTTGGCCTGATTACATTCGTTGCTATAATTTGCTATAAGTAAATGAGTTTTTTTTTCCGTTAGGGAATTACGTCTTAATTTAATGTTTTGTTTGGAAGGAATTGGAAAAACGAGCAAGAAATCGCTGGACTGCTGTGGAAAATTGACATCAGAGATCTTACATTTACAAATATGCCAGGCGTTGTTCCGACAACCAGTAAGGTTTGTGCACTTATCATTTTAATTAACACTTAAAATTTATTTCTCTCTTGCGTAACTTTTTAACTGGCTATTATTAAACCAAATGCGCATTCTTGATAGGACTGATGGTCAGAGGAGAGTTTATTTATAGACGTTCAAAGCCATAAAATTGTTTCTAAGGCAATAAATTTTATTTTATTTTAATTTTTTTTTTTTTTTTACTTAAAGCTAAGCCTCGTAAGTCAAACGTCGATGGAATCCAAAAATTGTTTCCAAACATTCGCCCCTACTGCTCTTTATAAAGGAGCAACAGTTGCAGTCAAGAATCTTCGCTTTGGGAGGAAAAATGCAGATATTACTCGCGACAACATGAAGGAAATGAGAGCAGTGAGTCGATAATGCGAATTTTAAAACATAACGCAAAAAAAAAAAAATTATCGAATTTTAAATAAGTCTAAAAATAACTTTTTATCAATTTCAACTGCAACTTTATAATTTTTTCACAGTTTAATTTTTTTTTTTTTTTTTTTTTTTAATTTTTATTAGATGCGGGAAATGCATCATGACAACGTGAATCCTTTCTTAGGCGCATGTGTAGAGAACAACTGCATTTATATTATTACGGAATATTGCATTAAAGGGAGCTTATCGGTAAGCGCAACGGGAAACGTGGGTTTTTACTGAACGTAAAGTTAAACTCAACTATTAAAGTTTTCCACTTGTTGCTCGCATTTTAAACTTTTTCTGAGATAACGTTTTATCATATCAAGTGCGTTTACGAAGGCAATAACGTTACTTGGCGGGTCATGAGCTCGTGTAATTTTTTAATTTTTATTTTAAGGATATCCTGGAAAATGACGACTTAAAGTTGGACAGTATGTTTATAGCTTCACTTATTTTCGATCTAATAAAGGTAAAAATAAGTTTTTATGTGTTTTTATAAGTAAAAGCGATATTAACTTTCATTTTTGATTATTTCCGAGATAATTTTTTGGACGGGTAAAAACATGAGACTATATTTATAGAATTGATATGTATTTGTGGTTAATTTGTCGTAGATTAGATATCTAGTGATGTCGTGTCATATACTTTAAGGAAAAATTGTTGAATTTAAATTTTAAAGCTTTTAACCCAATTAGTAAATTTGAAAATTGAAATATTAAACACGTACCGTAATTAGAAATGAGATTTGTATTTGTTGAGATATTAACGTTATTTTAAAGTTAAAATTATTTTACAGGGCATGATTTTTCTTCACGACAGCGAACTTAAAGTACACGGGAACTTAAAATCATCTAATTGTGTCGTCACGAGCAGATGGGTGCTTCAAGTCACCGATTTCGGAGTTAACGAATTAAGGAAATTAGCAAATAAAGAGATTTCGGGTGATGACAAACGTCATTACGGTAAGTAACTTAAAATTTTATTATATTTGTGTTTACGTAAACGTCAATTTGAATTAACTGCTTTCAGGTTTCTTGTGGAAAGCCCCGGAGTTATTGAGAAATGAAGACATGAAAGGAACTCAGAAAGCAGATGTTTACGCATTCGGTATTATTCTTCATGAAATCGTAGTGAGAGATGGGCCTTGGGGCGATGCGAATTCGTGCGCAAAAGGTCAGCTAGAAGTCAATATCTACTTAAAATTCTCAAAATAATTGAAAAGTTTTTCTTATTTATTCATTGCAGACACCATAGAGAAGATCAAAGATCCAGATTTAAACAACGGCAGATTTTTTCGGCCACACACGGACGAAATCGAATGCCAAGATTACGTTGTCAGTTGCATGAAGGATTGCTGGAGCGAAAAATCGGAAGCGAGACCGGATTTTAGACATATCAGAGATCGCTTGAAGAAAATGAGACAGGGGATGTAAGTGTGATGAGCAACACTCAATTTCCTTAATTGAGGATTTTTCGTTTGAATCGATAGGAAATCCAATATTTTTGATAACATGATGGTGATGATGGAAAAGTACGCGAGTAATTTAGAGGAAATTGTAGAGCAGCGAACTGCGCTTCTGATGGAAGAGAAGAAGAAAACGGAAGCACTTCTTCATCGAATGTTGCCGCAGTAAGAAGAAAATTTATGATCTGGAAATAACTTTTAACGCAACCGTGCTTTTATTTTATTTTTTTTTGTTATTAAAGATCGGTCGCTGCGCAGTTGATGAGAGGCGAAGCCGTGGAACCGGAGTCATTTGAAGCGGTCACAATTTATTTCAGCGACATCGTCGGCTTCACGGAAATGTCAGCTCAAAGCACTCCGTTGCAAGTGGTGGCGTTTTTAAACGAACTTTACACGAGATTCGACGCAATTACCCGCAACTACAACGTGTATAAAGTAGAAACGATAGGCGACGCCTATATGGTGGTGAGCGGGTTGCCCATAAGAAACAAGGATTTTCACGCGGCTGAAATCGCTTCCATGGCACTCGAATTATTGAACAGTATTAAAAGTTTTCGCGTTCCGCACAGGCCAAAAGATATACTTAAACTTCGAATTGGGATTCACACGGGTGAGTGCAATAAAAAAATATCATTTATCATTACTGTCACGTCGCGTTAGTTTGCTTTCAAAGTTCGTCACTAGATGGCAATCTGTACTCGAGCAGTTTACTGAGCACGTTTTTGCAGCTCACTAACATTAATTCGACTATGTTTGCTCACCTTAAAGGGATCGAATAACATTTTTGATGAATTAACATTTATTTATCCGCGTGTGGTCTAAACCATAAAGGGTATTAAACTATTAAGGTGTAGAATTACGTTCGCATATCACTAAAATTTGATCCAGTAAATTGAGTCGCGGCGGTTTAAATATCGAATTTCGCGCTCAACCGCACAGTATGTATTAATTAATTACTTTTCTCCACAGGTCCGGTGGTTGCCGGTGTGGTGGGCATTACGATGCCTCGGTATTGCCTTTTCGGCGACACGGTCAACACGGCGTCGCGCATGGAATCGAGCGGGGAACCGTTAAAAATACACATAAGTCAACAGTGCCATGAATATCTGAATAAATTAGGGGGTTACACAATAGCGGAGAGGGGGATCATGAAAATAAAGGTTGGTTTTTAAATTTTAATAAAAATCCAATCGATATCACCATTCGCCAATTTTGCACTTTTACATAGGGAAAAGGCGAAATGCGGACCGCGTGGCTGTTGGGTCAGTCTGTGGACATCCAGCGCCGCCGACTCGATTACAAAGACATGTGGATGCAACCGCAACACCTGAGCTTCAACCTGGATTCCGAACCGAGACGCCGGAGCCCCAAGATAGGCGGCGACGCCCGCACATCGTCCATCCTGGGACGTCGCAACTCGAGCATCCCTCGAGTGACGGACTTCGAAGCCAAAGATTTGCCCGTCAGCAACGGCATGGTGGGGATGCCGTCATTTCTCCTCGGCTCCACGTGCAGCGGCAGCGGCGGTCACATCGACTCGCCGCGGCATCGACGCCAGAGGAGTCCCGTGCTGCACGGGAGGAGCTACTCGATCGATAAGAGGGACGAGGATTCGCCAGGTGCGAGTCCGCATCACTCGTACGAGACGCTGAACGTGGAGGCGTACGACGATCTCGAAATCAAGTGCCAAGAGTCGGGGGACGGGAAGACGGGGGTGTTGACAAATGGGTGCTTGAAAACGAGGAAAGGGGACGACGTCGCGACGACTCCATTGCTTAGTGCCAACGAAAGAGAATACAGTGGAGAAAAACCGAACTTCGCAAAGATCAAGCTCAACCGTTTCTTCGTGCCCAAGAGATGGAGATCGTGCGATGAAATCGAGAGTAAAGAGCCGCGATCGCCACCGACTACGATTACCAACTGGTTAAAAGGGATTTTTAGTAGTGAAGACGGGATGAGTAATAACAGCGCGGTAGTTAAGGGCAGGAATAGAGTAGTGATTAAAGAAAACGATACGGAGAGTATGGTATGAGTTTGTTGTTGTTGTTGTTATTATTCATCATTTTGTTTGTGTGTGTCTGTGATTGGACATGCGTGTTGCAGCTGTGATATTTGGTGGACTTTTGGTTTTACATATTTCGATGTATAAAGATGTTATAATTTTTTTTAAAGAAATTTTAATGAAATGTGCCACACTTTTTATTCTCTTCATTCTCAATCATTGACTAAGTCGATTTTTTTGATTTAAAAAAAAACAACGAAAATGAATATTATTGACATTCGTTACGCATTGTTGCATTCCTTTCATCGTTTCATTGTTTCACACTAATGTTGATTTCCGTTTTGTTTTTCAATTATTACTAGGAATTAAAAATTTTTAATAATAAAAAGTAAGTTTTTAACGTTTTCCTAGTATTTTGTCGAGAAATTTTTTGTCACACCATTTCGCGATTAGATAACGTAGTACCGTAGTTGAAGTGGGTGATCGATTGTGTAACACGAATTGTGCAGTTCTCTTACATCAGAAACGCAAAACTATGTGAGATGTACAATAAACTCTGCTTTATTTACTTTTACTGTGAAGAGGTTTCTGCAGTGAAAGGTAAATTATATTTAAGTCATTTCTTTATTTAGAGCTATAATTTAAAACTAACTTATTACAAAAGACAAATGACTGATTGATAGAAGATGAAACTTAATAATAAGGTCACAGCATCACATCACTCTTCTCATGATAATATCACATTACATTACTCCATCTGGAGCCTCTGGATAGGAAATTTTGTTTAAATATTTATTAATAGATGGCACCATAATCGGCTCATTTGCATTTTTAATGGAATTTTTAAATGTTAAAATTAATTAATTTCAAGTTCCAAGTGAAAATTTTGAAAAAAAGATTAATAAATATTTTCCCGCTAAAAGTTTTAGTTTAAACTTTTTTCAATAGATGGCGTTATATTTGTGACAGTAACACCATCTGGTGGTAACGAGTTAAACTAAACTTTTTTGAACAATGCAAAATTTAATTTTTGAAAGATATTTGTATACATTTTGTGAAAAGGTTTATTCAAATTTGTAAAATTAAATATTTTGTGATTAAAGGTAAAATTGATACGTGAATAAAAGTGTATTTGTTAAGTAAATAAAAGTAAAATTACCTAGAATATAAATATATTTGCTATTTGCTGTGAGAACTTTTTGGATTAATTTCATAATTATTCAGTAAGCAAATTATTCACTTAGTAATTTCACTTTCAGTCACTTAGCAAATACACTTTTATTCACATAATAACAAATATACAAAACACTTACCATTTGGTCACTTTTTCATTTTTTGCTCACATCTACTAATCTATCAGAGCTGGACCTATGCATGCGATA